>DVOY01000282.1:0-12541 GCA_018237585.1 Apyrrothrix maculosa | reverse complement strand
CGATAGTTTCTTTGCAATTCTTTTTATTTAAAATTTTTAACGTGGATGTTAAAAACTTTTAGTGCGATAGTTTATCATTTATGAAGGATTTCACAACAGTGCCTGGAGCGTAACTTTTCCACTTACGCATACATTTATATGAAATAAACATAACAGTGTTTGAGCTGTTTATATAAAGCATTATGGCTTACTATTGTTATATTTTTTCAAATGTAGAATACGATCGCGTTTGTATTACTGTGACGTTGTATGTAATTATATTATTATGAAAATGTAATTTTTATACCATTTTCGTACTAAAACTCATGTACCTAATAAAAATATTAAGGTGTAAATAAAAATGTTTAATATAATTTTTTTTCTATGTGATTACACTAACTGCTATTATGCCATAAACAGTATAAGCGTTACTTTTGTATAGAAATTTGTAACTATATCTTACAGCGTTCGGTATGGATTGACTTGTGTGCATAACTGAATCGTGATATCTACAATCTATGCTTTACGAAACATTGTGAAAATAAACATTGATTACATACAATTTACGTTTGATTTAATTCAACCTTGCCACATCCAAAACCGATAAGTCGAAGACTTAAATTTGTTTTAGTTTTTCAAATCTGATATAATGCTATGGTAACAATTTAAAATAATAATAAAATAATACTCATACAATGCTTTATAAATAAAGGTTAATAATTCAATAAAAACAATGAATATAAGCAAAAATTTTATTAAAAACTATGTACATTAATACTAACCCAGTTTTCATAATACTTACACCAGAATTAGTCATGACAATGGAGCAATTTGGACGGACCCAGTTGTAATTCACATAGGACTAGAAACATCACTGACTGAATTTAAAAGGAACCATTGATGAACTGTCTTGCAGCTGATAAGGCACAACCATTCGGGATACGATACCTGACACATTAATTTTCACAGGGTAGTCTTCAGAATATTAAATTAAGCATTGGTACTGCCAAAGAAATACTTCATCTACCTACCTACTTATGGAACTGTAAACTTGCTGGCAACAAATTGGAGTCATTGATTCATAGTTTGACTATAGCATCTTTCCATACATAGAAAGTGTTAACATTACACATCTTAGACATGATATGACAGAAAAAAAGGGAATTTAGTTCTGCAGCACCAGTAAAGAACATATAACCATACAGAAACTATGTTACATGTAGTAATAATATACATCTTATATTCTTGCTTAAGACAAAAGGGGATAGTTATGAAAACAGGGAAGCAAATAATAATCAAAATGATTGAAAAACCTAAAGGAATTTCTTGTGGATATACACAATTTTATATTGTCATTAAATTCCTTGTTTTCATGGAATCTATTGCACTTGTGTTTAAAAAATCACTTCAATACAACATGTAAATAAAATCAAATTTTAGAGATGTTTATGTAGTTACAATATTTTGAATATAACGATCAAATCTGTTCAGAATGTTTGGACAACATTTTAACTAACCAAGTGTTGCAAGGGTTTTACACCTGGAACTGTTGTATTTTTAATAAATTCTCAATGTAATATTTCATGTTACAGAAATAGGAATTGTATATAGTCATAACAGACAGTGAATCTCATATAGGATAATCTACCTGAGGTCATTAATTAATGACCTATGATTGATAATCATTGTAGACAATCACATGTGTAGGTTTATCACACATGTGATTGTCTACAATGAAACTTTATCAGACTCAGCAGTTCAAGCACTGCGACTTGACAGCAGAAATCAGTGTAATGACGATGCTTCCAAAGTCAATCATTGTACATAAGGTTCTACCATCTTTATATATCAACCTACAATAAATTTATCTACATATTATTTTAACTACACTAAATCTTATTTCACAGTATCAATAAATGCAACTGTTGAGCAATATCACCCTAGAATTTCTCACATTACACGCAATAATAATAATAGTCCCTAGTACACAAGGAACACATCTCAAATAATATATAAATTAATACTATGTAATATTTAAATGAAGCCAAATACATAAAACTGTGCCCCATTATTTGATTGTGCATTTTTGAAAACCAAAATTAATCTATCAGTATCACAAATAATTTCCGGATATAAAGTACAATTGAAGAATACAAAATGATAAAATAAACTCTTACATGAATATTTTGAGCATAACCGAAATGCATGTGTAATAAAACTTATGCAATTTCACATTAACGAATTTGTTTGGACATATTTTACAATATACATATTGCAATCTGTACTTGACATTTTTTTCAATGATTTATTACAATGATCCAACCGGTATGTCAAACATTATGAATTATTGTTAATTAAATAAAAGCTATCTACAACAATATCTACATTATTTACTCAGTTGTATGTCTACTCACGACCTGATATAACAGTAGAGCCACAGAATGTAGGAACTATACTGTAAGTTATTAATTTAAAAGCAATCTTGGTATACTTCACGGCAATGAAAGGAACTTGTCAAAAGGAGGCCGGGAATTACAATTTTATTGCTGTATAACATCTGTCTGCATAATTAATATGGAATTTATACTAAGTTTGAACTATCATATGGAACTTACTTACTGTTAACCATTCAGTCAACTTTAACAACCTCATGCATAAACACTCAAAGGTATTATATATTTTGTACCTTTCATAACAATTAAAATGTGCTTAATGGGAATGAGATAAAACAGTATAATTAAAATTTTATAATCAAATGTTTACACACAAGGAGGTGATTTTAATATAATTAAAGCAATTTACATATTACCTGATTGTATATCTGTAACAATTAATACTTACTGTTCGGTAAGTGTTCATTCGAATAACCATATTTCATCTTGTAGTATTTGCTAACAGGACTGTAGGTTTACCTTAAATATATACTGTTACTAGTACATTCCTCTGCCTACTTCTTGGGGGATTTCAGGTGTGACATTACATGTTGTCATTTATAATATGGTACTTTACAAAATGGTTGTATAAACCATCTAGACTGTTTTAGACAATCATCCAGTATACATTAAAAGTATTCAATAACTAATTAGACAAATTTCAATATGGAATGCTTTATATTCCAAACATAGAATAAATGAACACCAGATTGAAGGAATTACAAAACAGATCTATATTTAGAGGGGTGCAGGTTCCAAGGGAAACAAATAGGTCCCTATTAACCAAAGCCTCATGGTAAACAAATCACATAACCAAAGTTAATTTTAGGAAAGGTTAAATGTAAGCCCTTCTGTGGTACATTTCTATTTATGCTGTGGCCCTTAATAGTTAATCATCAAGATGAACAGTATGAACTGTTCGTTCACTATTATTGTATGTGCTCTTCAACTCTGTTCATAGATGTTTATCATGCCAAGCAGACAGTGACAGACAGACAATATATGGTTACATATTACTCATATGGTTCATAGTTTAATCACTGTGAATATCAAGGCTCAGATTAGAAAGAGAGGGGATAGGTGACTCGGAAAAATCACCAGAATCATCACTGGCATGTTTTGATTGGATGTTGAAGCTGATATCATTAAATTTACGTCTCCTTATCGAATGAGATTTACTGCTACTTCTGTCAGATCTGCTATCACTCTTTCTGTGTTGCTTCAAACTTAAATTTTCGATAATTAACTCTGCCACATCTGATATTGATACAGAACTGTGTGAGCTTTGAGAATTTCGATTGGGACTTTCAATAGATGAATTTCGACTTGATTTGTGTGTTTGATCCTCCTCATATCCTTGAAGTTTTTCATGTCCATGTGACACATTTTTCTGAGAGGATGCCGATGAGGGCATGAAGTCATAACTGTAGTCCGCAGATTCAGCCTCATGCTTAGGAGATTGAGGTGTGCTTTTTAAACTGATGTTAGTATTTCCATCACTATGAATTTCATTCTTTGGAGATCCAGTTGAAACACTACTTATTGGAGCAGGGGACTCTTCAACATATGATTTGGGCTGTATGTTAGATTGTGTTACATTAGTTTCATTGCTTTCACCTATGATAGGCAACCCTGAGGTATTTAGCATTAACTTATCTTTAGGATTTAATGGTTTTAGTTCTAAGTAAGATGTAGAATCACTACTACTATTGTTAGCAATCTTTTGTTCAAGCAATTTATTACCTGATTTTTCAATTTCTTTATTATTGTTTAAATGTATACTATCTTTCAATTCAATTTTATCATGGTGTTTATCTTGAGCTTCTAGAATATGTTCATTAGCAATGTATTCCGAACTTGTTTTATCCCTAGCTGAGTCACTGGATGTGTCTGTATCCGAATTGTCTAATGGTAGTCTCAAGTGCAGTTTGTTTTTTTCATCCGATGAATTATCAGAATGTGACTGGCTGGTTGTAGTGCTGTCCTCGTGAACTATATAAGTACAATTCTGATCATCTCTGTAGTTATTAGGACGCAATTTTTCGTTTTTAGATTTGCAGAGTTCATCTTGTGATAAATAGTTTTTTTTATACTGTTTTTTCACATTTTTTAAAATAGTGACCAACAGGGGCTCTTTGTCCAACGTAGACAAATTCAATTTATCAGCAATGACGTTTTTGCCCTCGTAGCAATACTCTTTTCCTTGTCGGGATTCCGACATGTAAACAAACAATGTGTTTTTTAAGTTGCAAAATTCCAAAAATTCATGAATGATACAAAGTGATAACACTCCTTCGGGTAAATTTAATACGTTATCTAAACTTACATTTTGTTTTATATTCTGGCACTCATCCTCGAAAGCCAAAAAAATATTCGCTCGTAATAAAGCGCGAATTTTTGCCAGAGATCCGTTCTTCTCCAAAGCTTCTATCACCAAATCTCTTAGTTCAGTATCTTCAGCTTGAGCCATATCAA
This sequence comes from Apyrrothrix maculosa, assembly GCA_018237585.1. NCBI lineage: Eukaryota > Metazoa > Arthropoda > Insecta > Lepidoptera > Hesperiidae > Apyrrothrix > Apyrrothrix maculosa. Next base: position 7,655 of record DVOY01000282.1, on the reverse strand, counting down.
GCTAAATGGTATATTTTATTTAGGAACACCGTTTCTGCTTAAAAAATTGGAAAACAATAGAATAACACGCTGTTTTATTGACACACAAACTTGATGCGTTTGAAAGAATGGCAGCTTGTCTCTGATGTCAATTTTGTCTTGTCACCAAAGTATATGTCATATAATGACAGTATAAAAATCAGATTTAGTAGCTTATATCAAGTACTGAAAGAATGTAACAAAACGTAATCATAAGTCGTATTATAATACAATTTAAATATTAATTGAGGGTTAATTTTTTTTGGATAACAATATGTTTAATAATCTGTTATCGAACAAATTGCAGATACAATAAATATCTCGGATACTGAATGCAGATGTTACAAAAGTTATAAAATAACATTATACTTTATAGTTCCCTATAATATTTATGTAATTTTTGAAACATTCTTCATTATAATAAAGTATTAAATTGAAATTCGTTTTAGTGTATAGTCAGCAAAGTTCTTTATATGCAAGAATTTCGCTTAATAGTATAAACATGTAAGAGTTATTAAATTTGGTGTATAAATATTACTTTTACACATGTTATAATGACAAATTTAATTTTCAATACGTATAGATATATCCATTATTATCCATTCACACACTTTAAACACATAATGCAATACACATTCGCCTCAATATAATTTTGAGATATGACCAAGACAGATTTTACAAATAATCTTCGGATATCAAAGAATGATGATATATTTACATATTACATAAATATCAAATATTAAAACATTTCTATCGGATTTGAGTAGTACGCATTGACATATACAATTTTGCTTTCATATATTTGCTAACGTGCTCGATTACAAGGGGTGAAGGCTTGCGCCGGGAAAATGTGGAAAATTCAGTCAGTCGGGTCGAGCACGCGCGGGAGGTCGGTATAATATTCGGCTCATCGTTTAAAAACAAAATTAAACTTTTAGTCTGTTTTCCAATCATATCCAAAGGTGAAGAATTATAAATTATTAAAAAACAGTGTGTTTATCTTATGTCCACTTTATTTTTATAGAATTTTCCTTAGTGTGAAAAAAACAAGTGTTAAAGTACTAGTGGCGGGAAACCGTTTTGATATCTCGCTTGACGTGTTGTGTCCTATGTGTACATAGAGCGAGAAGAACCGTCTGCCCTAGAGGGCGGCCGACATGCTGGATTCGTCGTGAATCGATATTTTTGGAACGTTGTAGAACAGAAACCATGAGAATCGAGGCATAATAAAGGTACGGCAGGTGATATTAATTATATTTATTAGTGACCTTACGCCCCACTTCCTTAATGTTTCAGGTAACTCGTGACCCACGTTGGGCGCCAATGTTTTTACTCGTTTTGACAGAAATGAACTTGTAAGTGGTAACCACTACAATAATATTAACACTAGCTTAGAAAGTAGATATTATTCTGCTCAGTAAATAAAAAAAAAACAAAACTTGTTATTAAAACCATTGACAGTTAATATTGTTTAGTTGAATGACAACACATAAAATATTATTATTGTATTTATATAGAAAATATTTTTCACGAGTTGTTTTAATTATAAAAACAGGTTGAAAGTACTTAAGCTTTTGTGCTTATGTTGTAGAATACGCGTAAAAATACGTTGGCATTGAAAAAAGAGCATAAAACACTTACAAATAAACTTAATTAATATTTTATATTTGAAAATTGTGATAAAAAAAAAGAAATCGAGATTAATGCAATTGTACAAAATGTTAGAGTATCAGTTAGTAAAATAGAAAAAAGAACTAGGTTATGGTTGGTTCCAGAAGAGGCAAAAGACGAAACGCTACCCATATACATAAATGTACTTTTGGTCGAAACTAAAAATTCAATAATGACGTAGTAGTCTTGTTATATATTTCAGTTTGATTTAAATATAATATTATGTTGGATAGTGGTCTAAAAGTGTCATTTATCTCAACTTTTTCTAGTCTCTACTCTTTCTTCTTTTCTCCTTTTTCTACTCTTACTCGTAAAGGCTACTGCTGTTACCTCTACATAAGAATAATAATTTCTTCCTAGGACTATTACAATAACCACAATATTTTAACAGTTGAAGAAATCACTCAACTATTTTGTCACCTTACGTTGAGATGCAACCTGTCAATGGATACTAATTAATTTTGTTCAAACGATTTGAATATATTTATTTTCGAATTACATTTTTATTAACAGAATTGATTAGTATCGGCGCAAACTTGTCTTTCATTTTGTAAATCGGAATAGACTGAGCTGACCGACGACTACAGAAAACTTTGTAGCAATATCGTTGCATAGGGTTGTTGTTTTTGGTCAATAGCGCTTATTACGTTATGAATTTCCGTTTCAGAAAAATTCACGAGACCGTCTAAATACCCAGTTAATAGAAAGTGCTAGCATCATAAGTTTCCGGTGCGACATGCTAGTGAATTGCTGTCAAATTTGACATTGGAATTTTTATAAAATGACCTTACATCGAATGCTAGGACTATAATAATTTTAAACATTCAGTTAAGCGAATGGCTGTTGAGATATTTAACAGTTTACAGCTTAACAGTTTACAGCTTAACAACTTAACAGTTTACAGTTTATAGCTTTCAACGATATCGAAAAGATGGATCAAATTTAAATCATACCTACAGTTGAAGAGAATTTGTAATACCCTTTTGCTACTTCTATATTAATAAATGTCTCTTAAACTGCTTATAGGCTTGTCTGAAGAGTCATATTGCACTTGTTCAATCTGTCCTTCGCGCTGACTAAGAATTTATGTCTGCATATCATCTATCATGTGTTGCGCTTTCATTTATGCTATCCACATTTTAATAGATTTCTACCCTTTTACATTTCAAGCGTTGCGTTTCATTAAACCGACGTGTTACTTTGTAATATAGACGAATTAATTGGGCTTGCAGGTCACAGTATCATATATCTAAATTAAATAGCATTAAGGCTCCAACTGAAATCGATCATTAATGTGTCTAAGTTGAATTGTTATAGTCTTAGCGGGTTCTTTAATATCATACCCATTGAATTGGAAGATACCAATGCAATTATGTTTAGGAGCAGAAAACACTTAGTGGCGGCAGTTTTTTTTTCAAAAGGTTCTTCTACCTTTTGTAATTTTAAATTTTTTCACTTAGGTTGCAAGTGATCATTGTCAGCGTGTAGACAATATGCATTAACTGTGAAGATACAATCGTAGCTAACTGCATTTTTGTGCAATCGTTTTACAAGTGGCATGTCTTTAAATACTGCTTCAAGTTTTTCTTTTGTTCCTTCTTTTTGTTAAATGCGCTTACTTCTCAACAGTTTTAACTCTTAAGCACGTAAGTACGATGTGGGTCCTAAAATTTTGGATTCGTTATACAGTAGATAAAATAAAGCACGGCAATTCTGTAAGGATAGAGATATTTAGCGCTCGGTGCTCTCAGCCTACCCCGTTAGGGACGTGGCGTGAAGATATGTACGTAAAATAAAGCATTTGACCTCTGAAAATTTCTTAGTAATACAATATGCTTTTGATATACCTACGTCGTCATATACATGCGCCTAACTGTAACATTACCTATTAGAAATCGATATTGCAAACATTCTTGCAACAAAGTTCTGTTACATAGACAACTTCGTGTGAGTGGAACTCAGTGAAAATTAACTGAACTGTAAAGTTAGTTCACGCTGAGACACCACTACTCTGAAGGTGCACAAGTACCTACCTCGTGTAATTATTTATCGTGCAGGTTGCTTCAACTAAGTTTGTGCTTTTGCATGAACAAGACCATGAGTAGATAGTTGTAGTATCTTGTGATCTGGTTGGAGTCCGCTCGATGGCTTCGGCAACCTTCATCTATATGCTAGTCACAAGCACATTACCTAACCTGTGTTGCCAGTTCTTGCATAGGAATTTCCAACAAATGCCCATAGAGATTAAATTACTGGACTATAAATATATCTTAGTTTTAGTAACCATCTTGTTTTGAGTTTATGGTACTACTTATGTAATTTCTCAAATTCGTTCCTGATTACGGGAAAACATTTTATTGTAGAACATAACAAAATCAACTTAAGTTAAAGTAAAATTCTAAGAAATTAAATGATGATTAAACAATTAAAATCTGCGTTAATACACTACATACAATACAATTTGCGCTATATATTATAGTATTATAGAAATTTTAGTACCTTAGTACTAATTCTATCACGAATGAAATACCGTGGTTGTAATAAGGAAATTAAAGACAACGTCTTAACAACAATATTGTCACGCGCATCATGGTTCGATATCATGACTTGTTAAAATTGTGAACAAAATATTGAAACTTATCTTCCGGAACCTGTATTGGGAAATTCACCTTATAAGTATTTAATAATATTGCACCGCGTGTAGGATTTCCTCAGCTAAAAGGTTTGAAAAGAAGAAAAACTTTTCGTTTTCTATGCAGCGTGATCTGCGTCACGTCCTTTTGAATCTGTGCCCTACAGGCATAGACAGACGCCATTGTGAGATGCCTTATTCATCAACAATTTCCCCGGCGATCTCTATGTGTAACGAGCGCTTGAAAGGATGTTGACTGGTGTGTAACATACGAAAGAATCGAGGGAGTGTCACGCTTATCTTCCATCTCTTTCAGCTTTCAGCTTATTCTGCTGACTTTTGAACAGTTTCCTGGACATTTCGGTATTTATACATTTTTATATCAATCGCTGTAATGCTGAAAAATACATCCTGAGGAAATCTGCACACCTTAGAGTTTACCATTTAGTGTAGGAAGGGTTGTAAATTCTGTTAACCCGTTATTAGTCTTAACCCTTATCATTCTGAAAGGCGCTGCGTTCAATGGTAAAACGATAAGAGGATTGATGATGATGATATTTTTACTTGTGTGTATTTTGGTATCTAGTTAAGTGGATAAACTGTGGTCAATGAGTGACTTAAACTAAATATATAAAAACTAAATATATATTTACACTAAAGGAAAATATTCATGAACTTTGTATGTCACGGTGAAATTGAGAAGTGTACTCTGTAACCAATTTTCAGTTGAACTGTCCTAAATAAAACACAGAGTCAAACACATTTAGAATTTATAACGTCTCGTCTGTAGGCATTACGTACTGGCATACCTAAGTTCGACATTTTTAAGTATAAATAGATGATTTTTGGAAGATAATCCTGATGAGACATATCCAGTTGTTGGTGGCCCTATTAATGAAGTTGATCTAATGTGACGCGCGTCCGAATCTGGCTTTCGATTTATGTTAATCTATGCAAATCCAGGCTTAAATTACTGACCAGCATTGGCCTAATTAGAATAATCTCTTGGTTAGTTTGCTATTGAAATTTTGGCGACGCTTTGATATACTAACTAAACCTTCTTATTCAGATATATGTTTTGTATTGAATGTTATTTATTATTATTATTACATCATCCCGCGAGGTCCTCCTATGGGTTAGGCAGAGAGCACCAAGAGCCAAATACGACCTTTACGACCTGGCGTACACTGATATATAACCCCACATAATTATCAACTTCGGCCTTTTTCAGGCCGCTGTTCGATATGCGCGCTTTATAAGTGTCATCGGAGTCTTTCTGCCTGCAGATTTGCGCAGAATGTCATTACTAATCTATACAAATAAATAAAATTGTAGTGTCTGTTTATAATATTAAAATAACCGCTCTTTATTAAACGCATATATATATATACACGGTGTATATACCATAATAACTTTTTTTACTATTTTTGTCTGTTTGTTCCGGCTAATGTCTGGAACGGCTAGACCGATTTCGACGGTACTTTCACTAGCAGATAGGTGATGTAATGAGAAATAGGAATTTTTATTTTGATTTCAGAATCTTTTATATCCGAATTACAGATAATAAGAATAATGAACAATAACTTTTTTTTTTAATACAAACTCGGACGAATTCGCGGGCACAGCTAGTTTATAATAATTATGACGTCAACCAAAAGACTATTGAAGTTGTCACCAACGTTGACCAATTGCATATTGAATGTGAGTAGAAATCCAAGAGTACTAATAGAAAGTCCTTGAAGAATTAATGGCACTAGGCGATTGCTGAGTTCGAAGTTAGATTCAATGGTCGATTCCTTTTAAGAGTTTTATAAGTACCGCAATATGTCGTGAGGCGACTCATCTACATGTAGATATGAATACATCCTAATGTATTTATTAACAGTGCAATTATTAACACCTTAAAAAATGGAATAGACTAGTGATTTAGAATGCAACCTCCCACTCCGGGTGTCCTGGGTTCGACTCAAGCCATACTCTTTATTTACAAAAGTTATGTGCTTTTTAAGATTCAATATCACTTCCTGTAACGTTGACTAACATCGTGAGATAATCTGAAAACTTTAGAGTTCTTGACAATGTTCTCGAAGGCTTCAGAAGTCTACCAACCCACAATTGGCTGACGTGGCAGACTCCGTAACCTCAGTAACAAAAGACGCGTGTCCAACAGTCGAAAAATAATCGGGTTGAGCATGATGAAAAAATATATTCCCATATTTATAACATGTACCCAAACTGCATTTAGATTCAACTGCAATGTTATTAAACTAAAATTTAACATGAAAGCGTATACAATTTAAAAGCATTTCATACATTTGAAACAAAAGACTAGCGTTAGTTTTCTTTTCTACATAATTTTTCAAAAGCTAGAGCAAGCTTCTATTTCAGCTTATTTTAATTTAGAAATACAATGACATAGAAACAACTTGAAAAACGAATTTCAGATGTTGCTAAATGTAGCCCTGAGCTCACACGGGATCAACATGCATTATTTTCTACCAGCTGTAGTTTTTACTAATAAACTTTAAAATAAAGGAGGAAAAGTAAAACTTTATGTTTAATGGAATAAAGATCTGAATATATACGAAATTGTAAAAAAATCGAAGCCATACCTATACCCACATAAAATATTTTTTGAAAATAATACTTTGTGGTCGTGTACATGAAACAAACCTCAAGAAATGGTTTTTAATTATTCACTTACATATGCATGTGTTTGTTTGTTTGCTCGGGATCAAAAATGAATGGACCGATATTGATGACATTTGTTGTGGTGGTGTCTGTAATAGGGGTCACGACCTAAGACACTTATTGCGGCAGGAAAATCTCTCGTTTTCTCTAAGAAAATACGAGAATTGGGAAAGTAAAAATGACACGAAAAATAGAATTACACGAATTTCGATAAAATTAGTAATGTTACCTTATTACCGTATCAATAAAAAAATTTTTTTTACTGTGCGAACATTTCTCTTCACCGTAGGAAAATACAATGACCGTGTACTGGACGAAAACAGGCAAAGATTATTGTTAAATGGTATTGATTAAACAATATATTATTCAAGAATTCTTTATGAAACTTATTTTAATCGGGAGAAAAATTTTTTCTTTTGTTCATCTATGCTCAGCATAGAAGGCAATTAATGGGTAGATATTTTCTGGAAGAGCAATGCCGGTGAACACTGAAAGTACATTTGTAATGATTTCAGTTCATAGCATATTAATTCCTATCCGATCTTTATTCAAAACATTTCCTTGGTACCCCGTCAAGTATCACAAACGTAAACGTAACATCACGCTTGTAATCCCTGAAGAGCTAGGCAGAAGAGTGTAGTAC
>DVOY01000281.1:0-12543 GCA_018237585.1 Apyrrothrix maculosa | reverse complement strand
AGCGTGTATGTTGAATACTTTAATAATATATTCATTAAAAAGTTCCACCATTTCATTTAAATTCCCAATTGTACTTAGTACATGTAATTAGAAGATAAATAAAATTAATTAATTCCCATATGAATATTTATAATAAGAATAGACATTTCCGGTGCTGCTACACTGCCGTTTTAGAACATTGTTAAACAATTGTCAGGTGGCCTTTTGTTACAAATTGTTATCTTATGTTGGCAAACATTCAGTCATTGGTAAATGTTTTAGTATTAGCTAATGTGCAATAACGTTTTAAAACTTTGTATATCGACAGTGTAGCAGCGAGTTTTAAAATACAAAATACAAAAACATGTGTAGGTAAGAGTCGGTTTAAAACTAATTCTAATAATAACTAAATAAAAAATTAATATCATTTGTTTTGTCATCACGTAATTACCTACAAGTTGGCTGAAGTACAATTATAATATAAAACATTTTATTGTCCATTTACAAGATGATAATGAATTTTTTCGGTAATTACTTCAACGACCTTTAAAAGATTTCGATTACAACACGATTTTATTTGTGTATAGAGTAGAGTTGATGTACTTCAAGTGCGAGCGGCGGCCAGGGACTCGCCCTGATCAAACTCAATATTTACATGTAATAATTTGTTCAAATTCTCCTCCAGCGCGTGTGTACTCAAGTACACTGACCTTACAATATTTATTATTATTACACCATCACGCCAGGTTTCTTACTGCATTGGCAGAGAGCACTGAGTTTTAAATATATCCTTACAGAATTGATCTTTTTATACATTCACGGAGTCATAGGAGACTTCTGACTCCCCGACCAGCCAGTATCAGTTCGATTTAGTCTAGACAGGTGAGTCTTGGTGTCCAGCGACCCCTGCATCCATTAACATTTGTATTGCATAAAATGTATGTACAGTGTTCACATGAAACTTAGCTGATACGCATTGTGTACTGTGCATTATTATTATTGAGCAGGACACAAGTTTTTCTCTTTTAACATAATGACGGCCCATTCGCATTAGGTCAATACTTGTACTCAATAGTTGTCCGCCCTGAATATATGCAGAAATACAACACTGGCGCGACAAGCACGTGGTCGTCTCGTTCGCATGTTCCTTGTCGGACCTGAGCTTAAGCACCTCGTTATTTTTGAAGACTTAAAGCCTAGTTTTTTGCGCACAATTAAAAATATTGTACTACTACGAACGCTCTGCCAATTATATAATACTTCCTGCATCCCCATACCAATTCCGAATGCCTATTATTTTGGAAACAAGTATTCCTTTCCCAATTAGAAGTGTTTAACCGCAACATACTTTCATACAGTATAAACATATGACCATTACTGACTTATATTGGGTTTTCGAGCGACCACAGGTGGTGAATTTTTCAAATATTGTATTAATTATTTACTAACCATACGCACTGGATACATATGTTATTGCTGAGTCATAATAAGATTTTTAGGCCTCAAAATACTAGTTTAATCAATCCACTTTTAAATTAAATTGATGATAGACTAGCGTTCGACCGCAAGCGCGCTTCAAGGAAAGTGAGATGCGTCCTGACTGAAACTGTCTCCACGCGTGCCTATCAATATCCTGTTTACCGCGGCAGGCGAGGAGCTGGCAGGTTACTGCTGCTAAGTCTATTATTGTTATACATTAAACCATTCTTTTGGCGAAGAGGTAGGTGTAGGACGCAGCTCACACACGTGCTTCACCAGTTTCGTTACACGTTCCACCAGGGTATAGGGGATGAGAAATTGTTTATTATTGTTATATAATTTTTATAAATAATACGAGCCGCTAGCCGAGAGTCAGACGGGCGCAGGAGGTGTGCACGGTGCACACAACGACGCGGTCAATTAGTGTTTCCAGTCAATAACGTCAGTCCAAATGAACACCCTAATTGACGAGTGAATGAGGGACCGACCGCGTCTGGTAAAGCGGCAACTTATTCACGTTTTAAACTGAAATCACGTCACGATGACCGTGTACTAGTTGTTATTTTCGACAAATGCTACTTCCCCAACAATGTTGGTCCGTTCGGGCAACAGGAATAATGAATAACATGCATACATACGTGTGTTAGTGTGCGCAGGTGGTATTCTCGCAACAGGTATTTGATGAGCGATATTACGTTAGAAACGTGAAATATCGGACAGAGGTTTTCATATGTGCGCGGTATAAATCTGGCGGTGTCCGCTAAATGAACGAATAATTCAATGCAATCGAACCGCGAGCGTTCGAGATATGAAATGGTGAGAAGGACGCGGGGTGGGCAGAGTAGCAAAAGTTTCTCTAATGTTGTTAGGAAGAGCCGGAAAATTTGTCGCGGATTGATTTCATTTTATATAGTGAACATAAAATATACAAGTAGAGTATAGTAGTATGTTTGTATGTTCCAACTTACTACCGACTTGAATCCTACGGTACCCATCTAGTTATTGTGCAGGATACAGATGAATCGATGCCATATAATCTTCAAAAAAACATTCAACTAATTAATAAATCAAAAGCCCCAACTCGTAACTTCAATCAAAAAGGTATGTGATTATATCGTGGTTTATACACACGTGAAGCTAAATTGGAATATTTGATAAAAAAAATACATATCAACCTGGGCTGAATAACAATCAGTGAGGTTATCGCGAAAGAACCAACAATAAAACCATTATAATTTCGGTTAATCAGATCACAATGAAAACAAACGTAAAGCTGATTACACAAGCACCGAGCGATTTCCATGCAAATAGCCCGCGCCGTGTATCGCAAGATATTATTGTAATTTTAATTCAGTGTACGCGCCAAATTGCTGGTATTCAGTTTTCAAATTACAAACTTTAACACTTGACCTAAAAATGTGTAATCTGTGGGCTTGCGTTGAGCCTCTTTTAATGAAATCCTTTTGGATGCAAACGTCAAACAATCGGTTCGGGCGCTTGTTCCAGCTGAAGTTGAAGTTGAATTTCATAGCGTCGCATTATTTAACTTTTGCAATAAGCGACTACCTTTTCACAAATATTATGAGTTTAGATATTATACTCGTTTTAATTACGGCCAGTAAATCTATCTCCTAGTATCTTTGACGGTTAAGGTATCGTAATGTGTTTAGGAAACTTTGAAAATTCAATGTATTACATTCCATAACATACATTTATAATTACATTTATATTCTCTTGCATAATTTGTATCCTAGACAGAGACTAGCAATATCTGTCAGTAACGGTATTTTCAAATGTTTGAATCCCCTACTTTCGCACCAGCTAACGTGCGTGTACTAATAAATATTACAGTGAGTAGGAGTATCTTGAAGATTAATGCTTCCTACAGCCTATTTCTGATCTCTCGGCCGCGGACACAGCGCGGCGGGCGGTGGGTTCGTCGGTGGCAACTTTATAAAGAACTCTAGAATGTTCATCGTCACCCCTTTTGTCGTTCCACTGCTAGACGCGGGTCTCGTCTCAAAACGTAAAGCGTTAAGTTCATGGAGCATCCCAAAATAGTTTAGAAAAAGAAATAATTTTATAACGATGTACAATAGATATAAACGTAACATGAAAGCCACTAAAATGTAACCAGCACCACATAGTCCTGAAGGCCACTAAATCTATGAATCCGGGATACGTTGGAGATAAGGCGAGATAGATTTTATGGCGTTATTAATACTCCAGAGCGACCTACATCAGCGCTCGCAGCGCCATAAATACTCGCCCGTCGGGATAGGTGACACGCTCCTTGGGGAGCGCGCGCCTCTTGTAGGCCGCGCGGCGATCCGATCGTTGTCTTAATAAGAAACTTTAGTAAATTACTTATCGTCCTTCCTACCTATATAAATGGCAATAATTTACAACAAAATGCCATTTTATTTCCGGCTCGCTTTTGTTTTCCTCCAAATATAATACAACTCCGAGTGTACAATGAAACTGTAGTACCTTCTGTATCAGTATTGCTGATATTTGTAGTGTGTCTGAACACGTAGGGTTATTTAGGACTCTAATATTAGTCTTTATAAATAATTTACATGTCATATTTTGAATTTTAAATATGACATGTAAATTATTTTACTCGAATTATTCTACTCATACAGTAAATTTTATTAAAACAGAGTACAATTGTCTTTAACGTTACGACAGGGCGCGGCTTCTAGGGTAGACAGAGATCCTTACAGACCAGAGCTTCTTCTACATTCGTCATTCACTTTACGCACGTACACCGGTCTCAGAGAATTGAGTTCCTCATCAGTCAGCATCAGAGCTGTTCGGTTGAGACAGGCGCGTTTTGGTCTCGCTCGGCAACTGTATCCATCAATATATCTAACGCACGTGTTAAACAAATAACATTCAGAAAGCACAGTAAGTAGTCGTTGTACATAAAGCATATCTGCTTTATCGCGCCATAAACACTCGATCTCGGTAAGTGAGCTCGCGCCGCGCCGTAAACCGCGCGAGCCGCCCATTGCGCACTCACCCTTACAATAGTTCACACTTTACAGCCGCACTTGATACGCTACTTCTCTATACCGTCTGTCCGTCCGCCTTCTGCGACGCACCTGCGGCGCACCTGCGGCGCACCTGCGGCGCACCTGCGGCTGCTGTTGAACCACTCGCGCTGTTTTAATACAATTTTGTTGCAATTGTTTTTGAATTCGAAAATATAATCGTATAGGTTATTTTAGTACACACTACTATACCAGTATACAAGGCGTTCAAGTTAAGTTCAGTAAGCCCTGAATACTGCAAATAGGACTGTTAGGACAATGCTGAATATCAGAGGTTACCGCGGCGTTATAAAACTGCAATCTCAAATGAAACCAGCTTATGTAGCGTAAATGGTATATTTTAGTCAAAATATTCAGAGAATGCACATTGACTGTGCATTGTACATGCGACCACTCTGCAAACGCACTGAGTAAAACGAATCGCCTTAAGAAAAACATTCAGCTGCCGTCGGTTGAGAGGAACCAGGTGTGAATATCCGCCGCTGGGTTGCGGCCGATGAACCAATTACCAATTGGTTCATCATTATTATCAGACTGGCTCAGTCCAATATTGGACAAAGACTTCCCCTGAGGGATTTTTGCCCATAATCTCCACGGTGGGCACGCGGGTTGGGGATCGCAGAACATACTTTGTCGCATCGCCTACGCTACTACTCGTCGGTGGCAGCCGGCCACCAGCGCACTCTACTGTGTGTGTGTACTATCTGTGTCCAAAACGCGACGTATAAATCCGTGTAGGGACAAACAGTCGGCCGCGAGGTGATCCCGCGCGGCGCGGCGCCGGCACGCGCCGCGTGTGCCCGCCGCGCCACTTACACATACCTACACTAGCAACAAGCAACATTTAATCCCTAAGTAACCATCCAAATGCAATAAAACGATTTTTTAATACATATAAGTGTTTCATTTCGAACATTTCGAATTTGTACAATCATATAATACAAATTTTTTGAAACATAAACGTAACCGGTGAAACGTGTGAATGTACTAAACATCTCTGCCTACCCCTTCGGGCGTTTGTATTTCAGACGCGAGTTTTGAAACATTTACAATTACCCACTGTCCATTAGCGTTCGACAGTCGTGCTTCTAAGAAAAACGAAACGTAAGCCGGCGCCCGGCGTGCGGCCTGCGGTGGGGGGAGCACCTCTGTGACAGTTCGCTAATCTCATCACGCACAGGACGCGGGTTAACTCGATCAGGCGCTCGTCTCACTTCACACGAGCACATGCCAACTGATGACCTCCTTTATTATTATTTGATTACTGTCGCACGAAGGCGCCACCACGTGTGTTATACAATTTTGGATTACGAAATTTGAAATATACAATTATACTCAGGCAGTTTAAGTTTCAAATTATCTTTTCTAGTATTCGTGCTTCATTAATATAGAATAATAATACTTGGTTGTCTAGATATATGTATTTAATTAGGAAACAAATAAATATGCCTATAAGAGCCTTACCATCGATAATATCGGACATAATTAAAAACAATAAATAAGGAAATTCAAAATGTCTATCAAATGCTAGTGTAATATGGTGTAACACAGGTGCCTGCTTGTAGCTGGTTGGCTCAAGGGTTGACAGGTAGAAGATGACAAATCCGCCCTATGTTGACAACAGTAAATAATACATACAAAAAATAAATAAACCATGTCGCTAAAGAAGAAAGAAATCATGTGTAGCGCACTGCGCAGCGAGCAGGCCCAGTGTCCGTCGAACTGTGGACTAGTCACCAACCCATTTTACTAAAAGCTAAGTGTAATATGAAAACCTATATACTGTGACGGATTCCTGCTTGTTTCGGAAAATGTAATGTTTATCCAGTGGTACCAATATGCAGTTGCAACATTATACAATTCTACCGACATACGAGTGGTCCGAGGAGACAAAACCGGATCAGGATTAGCGTGGAGCGTCCGAAGCCGTGCAGCGCCCGTGTGGAACTAGCCAAACTAGATGGAAAGAGTAATTGCCTCTCGGTTGATACAAACACAATGTTCGATTTGTTAATTACATGCAGCTCTCTCATGCGGCCTGCTCCAGTCAGAAGAGTGCGTACTCGTTCTGAGGCAGGACATGATTATCTTAATCGTCGAGTAAGGCAAGGCAAATGTACTGTCTCGGAGAACAATCGATAAGTCGGGCGTTGAGTTATTGCGTTTAACACATTCTCTTTTTAGATAGTACATATTCCGAGTGGTACTAACCAATAGTCTTATTAAGAAGTAAGGCCAACCGAGTCAAGTGATACAATAGGTGTAAAACTGGTAGAAGCGGGGCTGTCGATCGTGGGTCGCAGGTGTGCATACGTAAATCATTTTACCTAAGCACAGCAGCATTTTACATACACGAACACAAAATGAATTCCAATTTTCGGTGACGCGTTATCTGGCGAAGTTCATAAGGTTCGTATATAATATTCAGAAGCAAAATCCTGCGTTCGAGCGCTGTCCGCAATAAATCCAAGGGTCCAGTGCTATAATTCACATATTGTTTAAACGAATTGAAAAATTGCCCCCGCACGGAGCCGCAGCCCCCTACATTCACAAATTACTATGAACGCGCGGCCCTGACATATTAACTGCCCTCTAAAAACACTTCGTTATTCGTCGCTTACACTATACAGAAAGTTAACGTGCTTTTAAATTTTTCTCCAGGTTAAAGGTAGAAAAGAATATACTTAAGAGTATATTCATTGGCCCATTGGTCTAACGGTTAGTAAATCTAAGTGCTGAGCAGCGGTTGTGGTCGAGTCCCACACAGAACAAATACTCGTGATCTGCCTACTTCGATCTGAGAAGGCCGTTTGCGGAGTGTCCCGAGATTTTATTATACAGAAATATTATCTAAGTACGAGTACTTTGTCTCGACAACAATTTTCTCAGTTACCATTACATTTGTGTAATAACAAGCGCAGCTACAATGGTATGTAACGTCGAACAACTAATATATAATGTTGAAAAACAACAACTTAATGTTAATTTTTTACTTTACATTGATTCACTTCATCGTGCTTCGGATCTACCATGTAGATACATACTGACTGATACACCTACATACATGTACATATATGATATTTTAATCCAGCGGTAGTACTATTAGTAATGTTCGTTTCATCATACCGCCTAGCTCTGGCCGGTTTAGAATTGAGCCCAGCTTTTCAAATTGAATGTCCTTTAGTTTTCCTAGATAGGGAGTAAATATATCCAACTTGTCTTGCATCTTTCGGTCTTTTAAATAATGATGTCCCAGCTGTTGCTCATCCTTCAGCATGTTAAACGTGTACGAATATCATACTTGTGGTAGTGCCATATCGGCGAACGCCTTGCAAACTATGCCGCCGCAGCGCGCTGGAATATGCGCCTGGCGCCGAGCTCGCAGCGCGCGGCTGCACAGCCTGTACGATACTGATCTATCGAATTTACCTTTACCAAGCGCTGTGCATATACAAAGGAACACAACCTGTATTTTCCCGAAGGGTTGATACAGGAGTGTAGTACTCCCCTTTGGCCAGTTATTTTATACGTGCCATGCAACAGGGGGCAAGCCTATTGCCATACACCTTACAACGTTTTGGGTAATAGATTTCTTACATATTTGGCACTCGATGCTCTCTGCCTACCCCGTGAGGGTTTGTACAAAATTGAATTCCTTACAAAACGATTTAATAGACAGATAGAAGGCCGCACGTGAAACGTTTAACCGGTACTACCGTTTGGGTGTTAATTAAATAAATAGGCAAGATTATGGATCGCACGAGCGACTTCCCTCGGGGCGCTTGATACGAGGAAGCTAATGACTCGCTCTTCAGGCGCCAACTACTTCGCATACTTGTCCCTCTCCCACCGCACCGCACCGCACCGCACCGCACCGCACCGCACCGCACCGCACCGCACCGCATTCGATGTTCGCATTCCGTATTTATTCTCACCCACCTTATTGTTATTATTATAGTATAGTATAGTAGATGGAAGTTGTAGTCTGTAATACCTTTTGTCCTATCGACGCTCGTATCAAATATATATTTTTAATCATTTTAGTGCAACAAATGCACTCTTTATAAAATGAAAAAAACTATTTGCAATATTAATCTTGCCGAAACGTATCTACAGTGCACTGGCCCGAATTTTATTTTGAGCGTGTTTCACCGGCGTGTTTAATATTTTAGCTATCTGTATGGAAGACACTTACTCCGTTATGATATAAACGAGCACGCCCACGAAGCTCATTACCGTCTCATTAGTGGCAACGTGTACTTCTAAAGCATCCGTTTCAGTGCACAGCGCTGGAAGTAGCCGACTTACTTTCACTTTTTCCTTCATTTGGCAGCTGCTTATGTGGTCCGTTTGACAAACTTTACCGACAACCGCGACGCCGTAATGAGTAAAAGTCCTAAACACGCACTAGTTATTTTTGAATTAAGTTATAAATATTCAAGTATTCTTTCACCTCTCATGTTTTGCTTAAATACTATAGAAGTGACTTATTTCAGGAAGACGAAGACGCATTTCGTTGTTGAAAAACGCACGCTGTGTCCTACGTACCAGTCAGCGAGTAGTTGCCGACAATTCTATTCAGACTTTCAAAACTTACCATCAACATTTTTACAGAACTGTAAGATCTGCAAGTTATCTTAATATGTTTACTTTGGTAGATTGATAATCTTTAAAACGCACGTATTTAGTAAAAGAAGGTGCGCGTTAGGACTTGACATCAAGAGTCCTCGACTGAGAGTTTAAATCCTAAAGCACGAGGCTATCACTGCTGATTGTACCACAATTATATTCCACGTACGACGTTATCGATGAAAAATATAGTTACATTTTTTTCTATAATGTAAGGCCGCATGAATATAGTTTATCATAAATGTGCCCGCCTAGCGCTCACGCGTCCTCGCGACACGAGTACTTTGTGAATAAGACACTGTTGTCTTTTCTGATACCGCAATTTTATTCGATTCTCGTGACAATCCTTTTGTGTCACAAAATTCGTTTCTTTACACATTTCAACACATCAAAACGAACTGATTTGATCAAACGACTAAATCGCTTTTGAACTCAGAATATAAAAATGTAAGTGAATATATAGCAAAATTTGTATTACAATATTGTATCACTTTCATAATGTATAATATATGTTCTGTTACGATTTTCCTTTTCTATTATATCTTTAACTTTCGTAACACAAAACGATTTATTTGTAATAAGGAAGTACTAGGGCTCGAGAAAGACTGATATGAATCAGCAAAAACGATCAACGTTACATTTATTTGGGACAAGAATTTCAACAGGCCGGTTTCATTCCTGCTTTCAAATTGTCATACAATTTTATATGACCAACGAGGCAAACATTTCTAGAGAAAATGTTTAATAGTGGCTGGGAGTCTGGATTTGTGCCCAGTGTATGGCAATAGAGTCGCCACCTATTCCATAGTAAGACGTAAACGTAACTGGTGAAACGTGGAAGTGTACTACACTCCTGTGCCTACCTCATCGGGGATTACAGGCGTGATGTTAAATTTTTTAGAAATTCCATTTAGAGAAATCCAATAATACCGAACCCGGGTGTGGAACTCAAGACCTCTCGATCGGCAGTCGTACTCGACCAACAAGACAGTCATAGCTCTTTATATCAGTCAGTATCTTTATATTAAAATGAGTTCATGAGATTCTTACGCCAGAATGTTCATTAATAATTCCAAGAAGTCAAGAACAAGCACACAAGCCAGCCCGCGCTAGCGCGGAGCCATGATACACATGATACGGGTTGTATTTTACTCGGTGCTAAAAAAAACCTTTCATTTTTTTGGTTTCTCCAGTGAAAGCTTTTAGATCAGTTTCCTGTGAATCAGCGGCACAGTGAGCAGTGCTCATAGCAAAAGAAGCAGGAAACGATATGCAAATATATGTATGCCCATTGTATTCTTTTAAATCATAGGGTGAATAATTTTTATGCGAGGTCTCTCAGGGCAGAACAGTGGGCCGCGCTTACTTTGGGTACGTTTCCTTTTACTTCGTATTTATTTAGTTGTAGATTTCACATTATGTCACTTTCTATCATACTACGAGTGTACGTGTAATAGCTAAATGGTCTACAGCATTAGGAATAGCGATTTTTTTCTTAATAAACATACAACAAACGCGCAGAGACCATGCGTATATAAAAACGTCAAAAAAGTCCCGATCCTGTCTGAAACTCTGGAACTACTTTGGTATGGAGAAATTGATAGGGCGCATTTTGCGTATATTTTAGTAAGTCATTAACTTTAAAATAATCAAACTCTTATAAGAGATGCGTTTTCTAAATTTCGAGACTCATCTACAGATCTCAAAAATACCTGAATTCACTCAGTCGTCATTGATGCGTGGCGAACTTGCAACTTGCTGGCATCCAGAGCACTCCGCTAACTCCGGGGTACGGCGGACGACAAAGTCAACTCATTATCACGAGGAACGTAAACGACAGCGATGTGCCATTACGGTGGTGTCGCCCGAAGGTGTTAGTTCCGCAAGAATTGCGCTTGAAAAATCAGCGCTTCGCTTTAAATTCCGTGTTTATTAAGCGCTCGCTTGAAGACGGTATCAATAAATAGTTGAATTTAAGTTGCAGATAGCTTCGTGAACTGATACAACTTTTCTCATTAGTTGTTCAACGTGCACGTACGGCGAGTTTCGAACAGACTCCTTAGGTGGGGTCTCTGGGGCTCTACTTTATCTCACGCTCAACTTCAGTGTCGATCTAGAGTTTTTTGACCGTGTTCGCGAGATTTTGTCGTTTGACAGCGAATGTTTTGAAAAAGTCATATTGCAGCTTCTTGTTCTGAACGAAGAAGTACAAAGGATCGAAGTAAAGTATCTTGTTCCAGGTGTAAGGAAGGGAGCACCTAAAGACCTTAAGGGAGGACACGAGACATTCTAATCCACTCATTAGGAATAATACTTTCATTTAAAATATTCTAATCTGACTGCCTCGTTGATCGAATCGCAGACGCGAATGCTGTTCGAAAGATCCTTTATTCGATTCCCGGGACGGGTACTGTGGCACTTTTGCCATTTAGATTTTCTAGTAGTAGCTCGGAATCTGGTTTTGTGCCCGGTATATGGCAGTAGGTTTTCCTTCTATTCCAGATATAGAATTTAACAGGTGAGTCGTGGGTGTGTACTACATTCCTCTTCCTACCCCTTTGGAGAATACAGGCGTGAATAAATAAAATTACGAGTTGCCTATAGTCTACCTGAATTGAAAATATTGCAGAGCAAAAGATGTGAATGCTGCTTAGCTCGCATGACACCGGTCTCAGATATCATGCGAGTGTTTTCGAAGTCTAATTTCAAATTTATCATCATTGTCGTATATATTACCTTAATACCGCGTGCATTTATTACGTTACAAGACAAAAATGTGATATTTTATTCGTATTTCGCTAATGAAGTACGTTTTGTTTTTGCTAAATAACAATCTATGCAGAAACTTTATGTATAATTTAAACAGATTTAGAAACAAGCCGGTATACAATTTCGAATTCCGAACATTAGACGCTAAGCCCCGTAAATATGCAAACGATTCGGAAAGAACCATTAAAGCGCGTCCAAAAGCTCCCGAACGTTCCGAAGTTCCGAAGCGCGTTGCGAGATCGTACGTAGATAATAGTTAGCACTTTTATCATTTCTCTTTGATAACATAACATTATAACACCACGCCTGTATTTCCCGAAGGGGTGCTTACGTAGCGGAGTGTACACTTCCACATTTCGCCAATTATGTTATTCACCCCACTGCGAAATAGGGGGTGAACTTATTGCTGTATACCGGACACAAATGTAGACTCCGCTCTGCTACCTAACCCGGGTATAGAACAGAGGATCTCTTCGTTAGCAGTCGGGCTTGCAACTACAAGACCGACGGAAGAGGCTGTTGCTCTGTAATGTACATTTAATTAGTTTACATCTCATCTCTCGAGTATTTATGTAAAAATAACGAACAATCTAGTGAGCAGCAAACATTTTTAAGGACCACACGGTTGTGG
>DVOY01000280.1:0-12543 GCA_018237585.1 Apyrrothrix maculosa | reverse complement strand
AGAGCTTGTGTTACGGTAACCAGACGGCTGATAAACTACATATATACATAGAAATATATACTTATATAGATAATTTGTTTACACCCAGACACTGAACAAATATTTGTGCTCATCACACAAATATTTATTCTGGGTGGGAATCGAACCCACGACCCCCGGCGCAGCAGTTAGGTTCGCTAACCACGGGCCAAATAAGATCAAAAATCTCACCTGACGTTAGTAACTAATGCATTGCCAACACAATTGTAGACTACTTGAATCACTCGGTTTAATAGCATGTCTTGTATCCTGTCCTTCTAATCGAGATATAATTAAAATATATGGCAATAGACTCACTATCTATTCCGTATTGGAACGTAAACGTAACTGGTGAAACGTGAGAGTGTACTAAACTCTTCGGGGATTACAGGCGTGATGTTATGTACGTATGTATCTATGTACTATCTATAAATAATAGTATACTTGTACTAATATACATATTCTATGTTACTATTTGTTGAGATATTTTTTTGAAAATTAAGTATAGGTGCCTACTCCAATCACCTGATTTGACTGATTAAGAATGCCAATTGGCATTAAGTCCACCCTTTGCTACGAACAATAAAGGATAAATAAATACAACAATACCATGTTCAGTAGTAAAATTAAGTCTACTATTGATTCTGTATAACTGCCATATTGATGCTTCCATGGTTAAACCCATAACAGTGCAAAATAGAACACACCCAACCCACCACAATGAATTAACAAAAAACTACAGTCAAATCACAAATGACACTATCCCGGTTTCATTCGTTTTGCAACAAAAAAAAACAATATAGTTAATAATTAACAAAAAATATACTTAAATAAACAAAAATAAAACTGCCACATAAAAGAATAAACCATTATTTATTCGCGCATAAATTTACTGAAATATTTACACTAAAATAGTACATATATCACATAAAACACGTCAAAGAATGTTATCAAGCGGGACATAGAATCGACCGCTAAATAAATATATGTAACTACATGATTTCACAATTATCTTTGGAATGAGACATTCATTCGCAAATATATCTACCATATACCAATGTGGAGGTGAAATTCATAAGCATTATATTAACAGTATGAATTTCTAATAAACAATTATTTCAGTCACTCGGTGATTTAAACAAATGGAAAGATTTATTGTTATCTATTATTAAAAAGTCGCCATATAGTTTCCAGCAAATACATGTCGGTAGCGACGAGTAAAATTGGATTTTTTAGATGTTTCCTCTGGGTCGTGGCAAGAGTTGCAAAAAAGAAAAATTTTGAAAACACCAAAACGAATACTATCGATGTTTTACTATTTTTCCATATATTTTACCGATTTTCAAAAGGTCGTTTTGTTTACTGAACATATTATGTAGATTACGCTTTTGAAACTATTATTATGTATCATTGCGAAATCGATGCGATTATAAATAACTTTGTATACGTTTGGTGGTGAAGAAACTTATTAGCAATTACATAGTTTCCATTATACGATTAAGTCACCGAGCTCTCTGAATTTAACTTTCTGCTGGGTTAATAATAAAGTTTTATCTTATTCAGCAATAATTAATGATACGGAGTAACAACAGCACAGCACAAAGTATTTCAAATTTAACATTATCATTTCTTTTTTCTCCCGACCCTTTTTATCTTCCACTGCTGGACCCGGGTCTCCTCTCAGCATGAGAGGGTTAAGGCCACAGTGTACCACGCTGGCCCAGTGCGGGTTGGTAGACTTACACGCCTTAGAAAACATTGACTTTGTCAGTATCAATATAAAAACTGCTGGGTTATTTAATTTGTGCATTTGATGATAACGCCAAACAAAAGGAAAAAATCTATTCGTTTACAATACAAGCTATTTTTATTGAATTTCTATTATTACAATTTCACTTGTTTAGGAACCGTACGTTTGTTGCAATGTTGTGTCGATATAAAAAGAACACAGTGAGTGTACACAAATTAGTTTCTTACCTTCTTTCTTTCTTTTTTTCATGAAATTAGGTAACAGTTTCAGTTGAGTCGAGCACCATAGTGTACAGAAAATGTTTTATGTAGGCTTCAAAAGTGGCAACCCTAAAGGTCAATGAACTGACGGCGATTTCGCCTTTTAACTCAAAATACTATACGAGACGACTTGAATACGACCGATAGATTTTAATGAACAAGTTTCAATAGATGTACTGAAATAACACAACATTACGAATTTGTATAACTTCAGAGGATAGTACAGGACGAGAATACGTACTGCAATTATGACATATATCAGCAAAATATGTACGTTAGCATCATAAAACTAACAAATCAGTGGGAACCGGAAACACTTTTAATTCGCATCCAACAAGCGACGACCAAGTGAAACCGGTAATGATCGGTTCAAAGATCGATTCGATTGCACGAATTATGAATAATATTCACAAGCAATACATGCTCATACAATCTCAATAAAGAGCATTTCGAGGCGGGGCGGGAAGCCCATGAACGTTGGCTTTGATTGAGTCTGAAATATAAAGCATTCAAGAACAGCATGGCGTAACCGAACTGCAATAGTAAGTAATTATTAATCTATAAAGCGATTATTATTATTATTAAATTTAACTACTTGTAATATTATTGCTCGAAAATTCTCCACGTACACTTCATTTGTACTAAAGCACCACAGATGATATACAAAATATAGGTGTGTATATGCACAAATATAAAAAAAAACTGAATGTCAATATCGTAAGACCGGAAGTCAACAATTTATTGAAGCGATATAATTGTAATAATAATGTATTAATAGATCTGACAATCTGCGTATAAGTCTTTGAAAATCTGAATTTTGGACACAATCGATTGAAATAGCAGTAGCAACCTAAATATTCAGTTTCTTTCTACCAATACGCCATCAACATTTGGTAAAAACGAATCTAGCGCAAAACGCTGACTGTGCCTTATGCAAGGGGAATCAATGCCTACACAGACACAAAAAACATAAAGGCTGCCAGAACACGATGACAAAATCGCTGTACTGAAACAATACAGTATCATACCGACAAATACACATATATAAGGAATACTACTTGTTGAAATATACTAGTATAGCAGCAGTTTCAATACGAGCCATGTACATAGATCTCACATTTTTCATTTGACTTCCGGTTGCACATTAATAAAAATGTTACGTTAAAAAAATACTGTCACTACGCTATAATTAAAATCCGGCACCTGCGACATACCCCTTCCGCTGTAGCAATCATCAAAATATTTTCATCGCCCATAAATAAACACAAGTGACGTAATCCAGACATGACCTTGATAATCGTTTTGGGGGACGAGACGATTTCCGAAGAAAAAACGAAATATACACTCATACATATAAGAAGTATTTTATTTGTACGTGATGCCATATTGCGTTGGACATTTTACTCACATTTTAGTACCAATCTCCTTCTTCCCACTTCCTCACGGAGAAAAACTATAGCCTCTTTTGTTTCTACAAATGATAACTAAATAATGGCTGTAATTCACTTATGTCATTGTAACAGTTCATTTACAGAAATACCCGATTGTCTCTGGTCTTGATGGAGAGCGGAGAAAGGTGTGCGAAAAAGGCAATGGAAACCATAGACAACCATTTACATATGCGACGGAAACTGAGTCTCAACGTACAGAAAAATTGTGAGTAAACATTCTGTATGAATCAAGTCCATCAAAACGAGTGAGTACCACAGTAACAGTACCAGTATGTGTGGCAATATTTGCTGCATATTCCCTTCCGACAGCACAAAAATGTCTCGATATCCAACCCACATCACCGCAATGTAAATATCTCTTCAAAACAAAACAAATTTTGCCAAGTGAAATTAATGTCGACTTACATTTACATATATATGTACCCGCTGATATATATGTTGTATATGTACCGGCTTACCCCACGGACGTTTCTTCGGGACGGCCCGATTAGTTTTTTACCTACCCGAAGACCTTCACGAGTAAACCCAGTACATATATAATCATGTGTATTGATAACACGAGACATTCCAGTGTTGTTCTAAAGTTCATTAATAGCTCAAAGATATTTCCTACAATAAATAATAATAATAAAACAATGCGATAATAAGTAATCTACAAGTGATATTTTTCTGTGACACTTACTGAAAAATACACAGCAAATGCATTGAAGCAATAGCAGTTCATTTCCAAATTGTACTTAATTTATTTCATATAGGAAAGAAAATTTTATTTTATTGTTATTGTCTTTTCAGTTTTATTTTATTATACCGCTTCTTTCAAATTCATAAACAAAAGTGACAACAAAGTTTACTGCCGGTTTTAAAATCCCACAAAAAAATAAAAATATACATATTTCAAACGTTACAAACATAAAATCATACATAATTTTCATATAAATACATATCTAGGCATAATAATCTTATTTTCATTTAAACGATGTCGAATCCAAAAGAAAAAATAAAGAAAAAATAACAATAAAAACTTCATCAGATTCATTACAAACCGACTTCATGAACAAGCTTCCGAAAGTTACACTAATATAAATTACAATTTAATTTAGAGTTTCGACCAACGAATCGCACGGATCGGACGAGACCTTTACACGATGAAAGCATGCAACACAGCGCTACTGCTACACATCTGTTATATTACAGAACCCAGACCCTATTCTCGACCCCTAAAGGGCCATCGCAAACCGCGTTAACTCCCTCCAAGTACCACCAGACCGCAGTCTGCTGCCCGTCCCTAACGTGACACTTAACTAGCATTACAATAAAATATTTAATACACGCACACTACCGCACATCACATACTCAAACAGATACAAATACAGTGTCGTTTACACACCAGCGCCGTTTCGATAAGTGCTTCGAAACGAATGTTGCAATACTTATTTATTCGACTATTGAAATAATACCACGGAAAATAACATTCGAACTTTGCTCAAAACTCTCCACAGATGTTAAAGAAATATTCAATTGACACTTGCTCAAATCAACTATTGGTACATATTTAAAATCGATTTCTAAAAATTGTTAAGCTCAATATATATATATATATATTGTAAATTTTTGAATTTAATGTATAAAAGTATTAAATACGAAAGTGAGTTCGTGTATGTAATACACAGGCTTTTGATTAATACAACAATGACATAACTGCGGCAGACGTTCGACAAGCGATATTAGACGTTAAGTATATAACCAAAAGTTATATTTTGATATAGCAGTCGGAAAATTATGTACGGTATTTAACATGTGAATAATAGATTAAATTTTTTTACTTATGTTGGTTACTGACTGCTTTGATATACACACAATAGTAGAACAATGTGATTTTATTGTTACAAGTGCAAAAAACATATTAGGAACATTTCACATTTGTGCAAATAAGGGTCGTTTCGCACTTGTGTCACTGTTGAATTGCATTGCAGTGTTTTAATGAGAATTTCTATTATATTTAATAGTGTATAGGTACTAAGCGTTTGAGTATGTCGACGAAACAGCGATGTCCTCCTGCCAATGTTAATACGCATTGATGATGGACTCTCTGCCTTGCCCCACGCCGATGTATTTCACTGTAGATTTGATTTAAGGCCATCATTAGATACATTGTAGCCAAAATGTGATTTAAAAGTAAAAAAAAAATTGGCACTGCAACTCTGCAATCATATTCTATTAACTTAAAAAATATATTTGTAATCCTACTTTTCATTACATTGCACTTTTATAAGTTATATCTGGTAACAGTAAATAAATTTATAATGTATGTATAAGTATAAAAACGTAACATTACGCTTGTAATCCCCAAAGAGTTTGACAGAGGAGTATATTTCCCCCCACTCTCCCATGTTTAGCTAGTTTACATCCCATTATGAAATAGGTGGTGAGCCTATTTTCATACAATAGGCACAAATCCAAACTCCGAGCCACTACAAGGAATTTTACATATAAATTCTAGTTACCAGAATTCAACAAAGTGTAGGGGTATACGGGCAGGAAATACTTTTATGACAATAGTGATAATTCTTTCATGGTATTTTCAGACTTTGATTTTGAACACTATGCACTATCGACAACAGTAATGAAAACATTGATAAGCAGGTAACTACCAGGTATTTGCAGGAAGTCTTCGATGGCCCTCACATAGTTCGTGGCCTGTTCTGGCAGGTTGTCCCTTGATCTCACATTCTCTGTACTGCAGGCCCAGCCTGGCATAGTTAAATACTCCACCTGGCAAGAACGTTAATTAGATTCTACTTTTCAAAAGTGATGAGACAACACTATAGAAGAGAAACCACAGCTACTTATATCTCAAAATATATCATTCACTATATAAACTTATATTTTACACAAGTTTTTAAGGTTACACTGATTTTCATTTAACATTTTAGGTGTCCTGAAGTATTTCATAAACCGACACATAATAAATGACAGGAGACATTTTCACACTTGAGCACAACAAAACTGCAATGACTCTGGATTCAACTCTGGATTCTGCCTTCTTCTGTCTTCTTATAGTTCATCTACAAGTCATATGGCTGGAATTGTTTAACATACTGTGTAGATGATGGACTCCTTGTCCATTGGTTTTACAAATTCAATAACAAAATCAGATACTGCTAGATATGTAGCATAGTGGGATAACTTGACTTCATGCGCTTGTCTTTTTGTCACTTCTATGAAAATAACTATACATTTAAAGTTGTATTAATTTACTAATATATCGTTTGTCCGGAAAAATACTGTATCATGTCAAAATTTGGCACTAACAGTTTGACTAGGAAAATTATGTTCTACCTTTAAAATTAGGTCGAGAATGTCTTTAGAGATAATTATAGAGTATACACTAATATATATTAATAATAAAAAAAATATGTTTATCTTATGAATATACTACAATATTTGTAGTTAAAAACTTTAATCGCTTCTCCTGAAGTAAGTTTTTAGAGTTAATACAGTATTCTTCTGGACAAACGATATGTAAAGTTGTACTTGTATCTTACCTCTACACTACTTAGTTCGGGCATCGACGATGGGAAGTGGTCAATCCTCTTGCCGTTCAGCTTGTAAGCCACTCCTATTTTGATCTCCTTCAATGTGTCCAATATGTCCAGTTTTGTCAAACACAACCTTGAAAATTGAGTAAATTTTGTCATTTTTATCACCTGAATTTATTCATTCATTATAATTATTATCTAGTACTAAAGCTAATGAATAGTTAATTTTTTTTACCAAACTTAAAATGTGTAAAAAAGAAAATCTTTGACTGCCCATAATAGACTGATACTAAATATAGTCCTATCTCGCTCATATATCATGTAAGCGTATTAATTAATTGTCCCAATTAGTTCTGCCTCTAGATGATACAAGCAATGAGTTTGTACATATCATATTCTTAGTCATTGTCAATTTATGTTAAATACTATTGTTACTGTAAAATCTAGTAGTGCAGTGAATATTTTTATAAACATTTCCTAACATCTAGGCAGACCAGTGTAGTACACTCCCACATTTTACCAGTTAATGGTCATGTCCCACCATAGAATAAATGGTGAGACTATTGCCACACACTGTTGCAGAAATCCAGATTCCAAGCCACTACTAGAAATTTCAATTAGAACATCTGAACTAGAAAAATCCAATTTAGCAACCGACCCGGGATTTGAACCCAGGACCTCTAGATCAGCAAGCACGGCCCTTTGCAACCACTCGAACAAAAGGCAGTTAACTCTTATACTGGTAATATAATCACATATATACTTCACATACATGGACATTGTAGGCTCCACAGACAAAATGCAGACTGTTTGTAGGTGAATATTTTACAAAGGAAAGAGCCCATAAGAGATGCCCGTAGTACGCAGGAATATTTATGTTTTAAAGCCCTCGTATTATCACTGATACAATATAAGTACTGGCGTTGTCATATAAATTCAATGTTACAAAACATTAAAGGATTCAAAAAAGTTTTTTGACTGACTTTGAGTCACGTACAAGGGTTGAATAAACGTACAACGTAACATCACGCCTGTAATCCCCGAAGCGGTAGGCAGAGGAGTATAGTAGTAGTCGTTAAGTTAATGTGGTTAAAAATGTCATATATTTAATAAAATGACATCGACAAGCCAGAGATACGTACGAGGTGTAGCCGTTCACCATTGCCGTGTATCTGACCACGACGAGGTCGAGCCAGCCGCAGCGCCGCACGCGCTTCGTGGTCACGCCCACTTCATGACCACGCTCCTGCAGCAACCGGCCCGTTTCCTGGAATTAAAGGCACAATATTTTAGTCAATGAAACAAAATTACACTTAGTGGACTACGAAATGAAATATATGTAAGTCATATATAATATTACAATGTACCATTTAAAATTATATACCATTGATAATAGTTATATTAAGATCGTATTTATCTAAAAAGGCTTTGATTCCGGAAGTATTATTACTGTAAAATCGTTTTTCAATTTAGTTTTATATAATCTATGTATGTTTTCAATTTAGTACTGACGAAACACGATCCGAGTTAGAACCAAAAACGAGATTCGCAACAGGCATGCCAAGCTTGGGAATTATGGTGTAAAAGATTTTAGGGACGGTTTATATCCAGCAATGGACTGAGCCAGGCTGATGATGAAGATAACACCCAAGTCGTCCTTCTTACAGTACCCGATTTTTTTTCCTAAGCTATAGGCTCGCGTTTAACTGCTATCCCACCTGATGGATAGCAGGTAGAACGCTTGCCTAGAAAGTGCCTATTCACTCTTCACTTGAATAACACCAGGTTGTATGAATCGGGGAATATAGATTCCGGCAGGGAATTCCACTCTATCGCAGCCTATAAACGTGCACTCTATCACGTTGCAATAAGAGTCAATTCACTCACGTCGTGCAGCTCGGTGGGGAAGGGCCCGTCGCCGACACGCGTCGTGTACGCCTTCACGACGCCGAGCACGTCGCCGATCACGTTGGGCGGCAGCCCGAGCCCCGTGCACACGCCGCCGATACTGCAGTTCGATGACGTCACGTACGGATATGTGCCTGGGGGGTAGACACGTTTTAATTCAGTTAATTTAGTAAGTTATTCGAGTTGAGTAAGGTTCATTTACTAAATGGTTTCAGCGTCGTTTCTAGACTATTTCATTTAGTAAGGCGACTGGAACCTATTTATTATTGGTAGACTGGAATGAGCTAGCGAGTAAGTGTGGAACTAAGTCGTTCAAGATTCTCAAAGCATATTGGGTCAGGTATTATATGTATTCATGGTTAACTAGTATGTTAGTAATAGACAGTGACAGGACTATTGTGATTTGACGACGGATCATCTGAATATAACAATGGGTACCGACTGTTTGACTTGGTGCTTGGAAGTGCAGGAACGTTCAAGAAAACTGGTCTTCAGGGGTCACCCATGTAAGAACTGACCACATTGCTTTCAAATTCAAACTATTAAATTTTTGTTTGATTAAATACATAACAAATTGATTTTGAGTTCAATAGTAAATAACGGCTAACAAGAGAAAATCTGTATTGATACACAAATGGTCCAAAATCTTTAGAAATTATTTGTATCAATTGGACGTAAACTAATAACCAAATTCAAGAAGGACTAACCCTGAGTCTAAATTGGTACCCTTAATGGAATAACATACACATGCAAGTGATGTTGCTATAATTAGAGAGGGGATGAATTATGCCCTATTAAACGTCATATTGTTCTGCTGGCATCAGTGAAACAGTTCAGGATATTCACTCACCGAAATCAATATCCAACATGGCGGCATTAGCGCCCTCTACCAGCACTTTCCTGCCGCTCCTGATCTCTTTGTGTAAGTACGACACCGTGTCTCTCACTAGGGGCTTTATCCGCGCCGCGTATTCCTTGTATCGCCCGACTTCCGCTTCGATGTCCACTTCGAGGGACGGGAACATGCGCTTGTATGTCGCTGCCAATGCTCGAAATCTGAAATTGAATTCGAAATTCAGTCAAATTTTAGTTCAATGGGGTATAAACCGCCCCTAGTCCTGATGTAGTTGGAAGTGATCAGACATCTGCAGAGTAAACAAAAGTTGAACATTATTGACTCTTGTACTACATGGTTGACTTTGGTATTAGAAGAGGTAAATTTTATCAACAATTGTCATGCTAAACCATTTCTTCACCAATACACACCGGCTGAACCACTGGTACACATTAAGGGTTGAGAAACTGGTAAACATTAATGAGACAGAAAAAGTTTTGTAGCTGAACCAACATTTAGACAATCTTCGAATAAAAATAACTTAACAAAATCCCGCACAACAGACATCAACTTTACAACCGAATACCGTACACCCACACACAAAACTCACAATGTCATTATTGGATGACGTCATCGCTAGGTGAGTCACGTCACGAGGAATTTGTAAACAATCGTTTCCCGCTAAAGGCTCGGCAAACACAACACATGTTAACACCCGACCGGTGATGTTTGTAATCCGATATCATTCCGCCATCAACAAACGGCCTTCTAACAGCTATGTTTCTTATCAAAGGATGTTTGTTTCGGCTTTTATTTTCGTAAATACAATTGTATAAAACTATTTGATAATAGATCTAGCGAAGCGATTCGCGCAACTGTTTCCGGCCTGTAATTCCCGGGCGGGGATTCCCGGGCGGGGCGATGTGTGAACGTTACTCATCCAGTATTAGCCCAATTAACCCTGCCATTTCTACGCCGGAGCTGCATGTTTTTGTGGTACGTAACCCTGCTGTATCAAAACTGCACGGGAATATATTTGAACTCCCTGTATACACGTATGCATTTATATTTTTCTTCTACACTACCCACACGTGTCGTCGAAAAAAAATCCTTTTTTGGAGCGACTAATTTAATATCAATGCTAACCAAAACGGTTCTGTGGTGAACATATATAGTGCAAATTTCTGTTTTAAGTTTTCAAATTCATGTGTTTGAATTTTAGTGATCTTATAATATCAATTGTCTTATTTGCTAATTAGTCTATTTGCTAATTTTATTCAATTAAAATATATAATGAACTTACTTGTCTTCAAACATACTGAATTCTCCCAGCAGATCGCCAATTCGGATTCCATTTCGTGTCGCCTTGGAAGAATACGTAGGCCCTATTCCCTTCTTCGTGGTCCCCAGGGAGTTCTTGCCTTTTTCCGCCTCTTGCAGACCATCAACCTGGACAAGAAACAACATGTCATGAGCTACAGCATATATTATAATATATCTGTTCTTATCTCTGCTATCATTTTCTCTAATTTTATTCCATCACAAGATTCCAATACATACACCTAATTTTATCAATAATAATAATAACATCTTGCCACAACTCATAGAACGGCAATCTGTCCCCGAATTAATAAGAGCCTATGCCTCTTCACACGAATATTTGTCCTGGACGGGAATAGTACCTAATTCGCTACAGTTCGATTCACCAATGTGGACCAATAAGGGCAGTCCATTGTACCCTTTTCTCTCGCACACGCTCTTTTATTTTCTTTTCGAATCATATAACATTAACATATACGCACGAGTGGTAATTTAAAGCACATCTAAATTAGTGATCCAATGGCGTAGCTGTGAGCATATTGTATGAACCACCAACCCACGTTTCACTGGCGAGCCACGCAAGCTACCGAGATTTACCATAATCCATCAACACCTCAGCGAGGTGCGCTGTTTACAATTCAAAACCAACACCACCATCAATTTAGCCGGCAGAGTGATTTACTACTTCATTAGCGAAGATACATGCGAACTATTACAATTACAAATGTCCAATATCATGCAATTTGGCAGAGATAGCAACACCTGTAACAATAAATTGCATTGCCGCTTAAATAGCGTGAGTGTCAATTTCACGTAACGACATAACATCACGCCCATATTTATCTGAAGCGACATGCAGAGGAGTGCAGTACATTCCTACGTCTACAAGTCAATTTACACATTGCACCTTAACCATTTGTTTATAATAAAGATCTATTACTTAAAAATATATATTACTTAAAAATGTACCGGAGTTGGGGTTAGTATTGTTTCTTAAAATTGAAATACACTTTTGGTTTATAAGAATACTTTATTAATTCTATTGGCACAGTAGGGATTGGTGGTTTTAAATGTGTTTGTAAGTATTTTATTCTTGATCAATAAAATCATGAAAAAGGAGAAGCGTTTCAAGAAGTTTCCAAAACTGTGCATGTACGAAGAGACTGATAAATGTAGAAGAAGCACGGTATGACTGTAAGAAAACAGAACATTACGCCTGTAATCCCCGAAGAGATAGACTGAGGAGTGCAGTACACTCGCACGTTTCAACATTTACGTTTACGTCCTACCATGGAATAAGCGATGAGGCTATTGCCAAACACCGGGCGCAAATCCTGACTCCGAACCACAACTATAAATATCAACTGGAAAAGCTAACTTAGAAAAATTCAATGGTACCCACCCCGGAAATCGAATCCAAGATCTCTCGATCTGTTGTCGCGCTTACAACCATTCGACCAAC
>DVOY01000279.1:0-12553 GCA_018237585.1 Apyrrothrix maculosa | reverse complement strand
AGTGTACTACACTCCTCTACCTACCTCTTCGGAGATTACA
The DNA here is from genome assembly GCA_018237585.1 of Apyrrothrix maculosa. NCBI lineage: Eukaryota > Metazoa > Arthropoda > Insecta > Lepidoptera > Hesperiidae > Apyrrothrix > Apyrrothrix maculosa. The sequence continues at coordinate 12,513 of DVOY01000279.1, read as the reverse complement.
GGCGTGATGTTACGTTTGTTACGTTATTTTTGTATACTATGTTGTAAGTTTTTCCGTCCGGTGCATAAATGTGTAAATTTCGGGTATAGAACATACGCGAACAGGCTACTTATAGTTGACTATGAGAGAAGTATGGTTTTTCTAAGTGCACCCCTGCTACCTGTAACATCTGTTGTTTACAATAATATCAAAGCTGAGCTTGACGGGAAACTGTACCCTTTTGAATTGACATAAAAGGAATTAACTACTAATAAGTAATAATTGAAACTACAACAATAAACTAGCACCTAACCTCAAAAATTGAAATAGTTTTAGTATTGCTTATAAGTGACAGAACAAAATAACATGCAATATATAAAAATTCAAAACACCTAAAGCTACAGTCAATAAGATATTCATTTGATGGCTTTGAAGTTGCTAGATTTTCACATTTTTGACAAACAATCATGTCTGCCAAAACATTTTTAAAAAATATAAAGTATCCTATGTCCTTTCTAATACCTCTAAGAATATACTCGTATGTACAAGGTTTAGTTGTGAATATATACTTATAAATTATATTTAATTTTTCAAAAAAGTTCAATTATATCCAAAAATAACTTTTATGTACATATGTATGTCAAAATGTCAATATGCCAGATTATCTACTTACAGATGTAGATATATATTGAAGTCATTGTGAAGTTTTTTCGTGATTTGAATAATGATGAAACGGAAAAACAGGTACGGTTGATCTTTGGAATATCGATATCACTTATAGGATTAAAAAAACGTCAAATCACGCCTGTAATCCCCTTGAGATATGTGCATATACAGAGGAGTTATGGGATTAAGCGTTATAGAAATAGTGATCAAGATATAAATCAAGATATAAAGTTATATACATTGATATTGAATGAAAATATAAACATGTGGATATATATATAGTAATGGCGTGTGTAATTTCACATTGTTAAAAAGAAGAAAAAAAAAACTCAAAGAATCAAAGTCATCAACATAGCTCAAAGGATTAACATATTAGTACTGGGATAATCGGTAGAATAAACGAGTTCTGGAGGAGCGACCGCGTTTCGCCAAACGTAGCATAAGTCGCATTCCGGTTAATGGCGAACACGATCTGCGAAAGGGTGCAAGCAGAAGCTGGATGCGGCAAGTCGAGAATAGGACGTGATGTCGTTCAATACAGGACGCCTATGTCTAATAGTTAATTTTAATGAGACGATTTATATTATACATTTTTCTGAATGCGTATTGTGCCAAATCGTGCTAATACTACAACTAACTAATACCTACTATATAGCCACTAACTCCAGAAGATTTGATGATAGGAAGGATGTAGGTTTCAAAAGTACAGCGAAATGGTGCGTAAATATTTACGAGTAAAACCCAAAAGAGGCTTAAAGGCATCGATTTATTCTCATAGAAACCAAACAAAGGAAATCAATCGATTGATCGGAAATCGCTGGTGCTACCGAAGACTTCAATTTAATTGTTGGCTTGCATTACGGACCGTCCATATTCGTCCTTTTCTTGTTTCGACATCACGTGAACAGGTAGAGGCGCTCTAGGTCGTTCTACTCGCTGAAGACCAGCTACTGGCTAATATTAGAGATGCGAAAGTTAGAATAAATTTGTCGAATAGCCAGCCAGTACACGACTAATACAACAGAAAGCATAATGCATCGACACCAAATCCGTTGGGAGCAGGGAAGAAAAATCAAAGAATGTGTTTAAATATACAAAAAAGTGAAATGATAATAAAACTTCTGATTGAGGTATTTACGTTGATAAACCAATATTACAGTTAGCACCATGGCTTACGGTATCAATTCTTGTACGAGATCTTGTGGCTGAAATATCAGCATTCCTTAGCTTTTGTCGGTTAAACATGGATTCTTACCAGCAACTTTAGGAAGTATGTAGGTTGCTGTACTAAAAATAGAAGAATAACTTTCAAAAGCAGCGCATTCCATGAGGTTTTCTGGTGCTATTGATTTGTGGTCGTGACGCCTGTTAAAATTGTAAGTCTAATGTAACGGACTACCAATCACGTGTATCTAGCAACAAAAAGAATTGGTTGTTTATCGTTCACTCAGAAACTCCAAACGCTCGTGTAACTTGTATCCAGTAATTATACCGCGCCTATTATTGCACAACTGTAAATACCAAGCGCTCAGTCATTAGCTAGTAAGAAACCTAAACCTAGAAAGAACTAGTTTCAGCTCAATATCTTCTTTAATGCAGTTCACGCTATCTACATTGATCTACATTTGTTCCACATCAGTTCTAGACTTGATCAATTTAAAAAAAAGTCTTCATTTCCCAAGTCAAAGGCATTATCATCAACCCTTTCGTCATTCAGCTTTTGGCATCGGGTATTATTTCAGAAGTATAAACTTTAAGGTCTACCGCACTACACAAGAGCGAATTGTCAGACTTCACGCAGATAATAAAGTTTAAACTAAATATTAATAATAAATACAACTGTAGCTTGTATTATTGTAAATCCACGCTATCATGGTGTCCTGTAATATTTTAGCTAAGAATAAGTAAAGCACGAAAACTTCTGAGCGGCAAGAATATGAATAAAATGTTGACGGATGCAACCTTGGTACCAGTATTGTAAGGGTGTTATTACATATGAGTTTCTTGTAAAGCGACTGCGGATTAATGTTGTAGATGAAAGTTAACATTCCTTTTTTAATTACTGAAAAAAAAGCGTCGTATAAACACGTACGGTAACTCGGGAAATGTGTGACCATTGTAACCCATTCAGGTATGTGTGATACAGTTTTTATGGCTATGAGTTGTAACCCATTCATGTTTGTGTGATACAGTTTTTATGGCTTGATTCAATGACAGGCCACAAAATAATTGGTGTACAAGTACAATGTATAATGGGTTAATTTGTACAATACATTATGAATATTTTAACTTGTAGACGCAATTTGTATCGTTTAACTGATCTTTGGCTGATAATTTCAAATACCTCTCAGTTATTCGAGTTAAATATAATTAGAGTTACGGTTCATTCTTAAATATTGTAAAATATGTTGCTGTGTTAGTTCACATGATAAATTTCTTTACACCACAAAATGTGAAAACAAAAACAACAATAATTTATTGTATTTCTATCGTTATTGAATCAGACGTGGTGTACTTACAAAACGCAAGAGTAATTTGTAATACGCAACTATCGTGTATACAGCAAAGCGAGCAAGCGAGGAGTAATTTATTTGGATTTTTTCGTAACTATTCCATGCACTTCCTGTACTGTAGGCCTAAGGTACGTCGAGTGAGCTCGTCCTTAGCGATATTGCGAAGCGTGTTCAGCCGGTGTGGCAACCGCAATCGCTAGTCGCCGCTTGGTCAAACACCGTCTTGCGCCATTGCGTATACTAACACAAACAGAAGTTTAGCTCTTGTTGGTATATCGTTTACGCGTGGGCTACGTGCACATAGTACAACAATTTCATGGTAATCCATCATACATTTCATCAGTACGGTCTCCCTTGAACTTTAATTACCCTGTTTATACTGTTGTTTAATGTAGTCAAACGTTAAGAAATTGTGATGGCGTTTATTAATCATAACTTCACCTACATCTGTAAACATATTTTGTCCACGAAAGATTTTGTTGTTCTTGCGCAACCAATTTTCATATAACATTGAGTGCGTGCTTTTTTGCAGCACGCCCCTAATTAATATAACGCACAAGTATATACTTAGTTAGTCGGTTAGTTAGTTTTATTAATGAGAAAAAAAGAGGCTTTAAACGTCAACGTAAAATATGATGTTTATGTTTAGAGAATCGCTGCTCTTCATAATAAGTGCCAAAAATATTTAAGAAGTCATATATGAAGTCAATGAACCCATTTCCGGGATTTCAACCCATGACCTCACAATCGGCAGTCGCGCTTGTAACCAACACGAATAACCACGCAGCAACAGCATAAATGCGTTTAAGTTCAAAATTGACTCTATTTAATCATTGAAAGCAAAGTACGTATCTAAAGTTATCGCGCACAGGTTATAAATGTCAACGATTTTTTTAATACAAAAAATGTTTTGGATTTTTTCTATTTCACTTACAACAAAGTATGTAAGTTGCAGGTATCTGTTACGATTATTTTCTAATACAGCTTTATCTGTTGAACATTTCAATTAACATAATATAATTTCAATAACATGTACGGAATTTTTAAAACCACCTCGTAAGTAAATGCCTGTGTAATGTTGAACGTTTAAGTCATTATCACACTGTGATTAGCTTGTAATTTACAACGGTAATTATATTTAACATTAGAACAAAGATAGAACATTCTAGAAAACTTGAACCAAAACATTTATAACTAACTACATAATATATCCATATTTAATACAACTGTGGAAATATTTAATAGGACTGTTAGTTAATATTAGTCCAGAAAATCTCAGTTAGTACGCATGCAGTTAGTATTATTTAATATCCGTCCTAATTTATATTAACATTTGTAAAAACATAAATCTCATGGATTATTTTTACCATTACATTACATAGTATGTCCGTGTTTAATCCGAGTTTAGGAATAGTCAATAGGACTTTTATTTAGCGTTGCTCCAGTTAGCATTTTCCTATTCGATATTTGTGCTAACCTTAGCGATGCTACCTTAAAGATGGAGGTCTCAAGTATCCGTATAGTAGTAGTATCGTTAAAAATCATCTACCATATTGTAAAATTTAGTTTCAAAACGTTCATAGTAATAAGAGAAAAGTTTTCCAGGTGCTAGAAATTAACTTTCTCTCATGGTAAGCACCAATGCAACATATAACGCTGATGCGTTTCAGATTGAAGAACACAGTGCAAGAAAGTGACTGTAATTATGAGGCGTGAGAGTTTTAACGCTCTGCGACTAACGTGTGAGAAACAGATATAGTATTGCAGATTATTTATTGTTCTTTTATAGAAGCCGTCCACAGGTTGACACAAATCGTACGTAGGACAGAGTTGAAGAAAAGAAAACATCACGCCTGTAATCCCCGAATCCCCGAGAGGTAGGCAATAGATTCACAATGTATTCCATAATGGGACGTAAAAGTAACTGGTAAAACGTTGGAGTGTACCACACTCTTTTGCCTACCTCTTAGGGGATTATAGGCGTGAGTTACGTTTCTTTTTTCATAAAAAAATATGTATTTATATCGTAAGCCCGAAGAATGGCTTTACTGATAAGAAATCGGTAGTTATTCATTAATTTATTTAATCAAAAGTATTTGGAAACAAACATCAGTGGACAAGTATACAGATATAAGTATCTATGTAGATTTATTTATAATACATGATAGTTCTACCCAGTTACCTACTGTGGTCTAGTAGTGTTTGAAATTCTATCATAATTCATTCGGTCTTTAATTTGAACATTATTAAATTTTTCATGTCAATAAGTAGGTACATATATATCTCCATAAATCTCTACTCTGTGTTACTGTTTGACCACAGACAATTTATTTGGCATGACATTGACAGTATGAACGTACACAGTGTAAGTTTTATTTTATTTTAATGCTTACGTAACATGTATTATACGAAAGTCTTCAGCTTTCAGCACACCTTCTCTATACAAACTTTAAGCCAACTTTTGCTTATACCGACCGCGCAACATTGTTAAAATGCAGTACAAATATTTATTCTCAGGTATTAATGTATCATCAACATTATCATTATCATCAAACACTTTATTGTTCCACTGTAGCAGATAGGTGTCTCAAAATAAGAAGGGTTAGGACCATTCATGAGATAACGTAAAAAAACGTGACTTCACGCCTGTAATCCCTGGAGTAGTAGGCACAGGAGTATAGTACATTTCCACATTTCACTAGTTAGGTTTACCTCTCGTTATGGAATAGGTGGTGATTCTATTGCCATAAACCGAGCAGAAATCCACACTTCGACTCACTATTAGAAATTTGTACTAGAAAATCTAAGTTACAAAAATCCAATGGTATCCGACTCGGGATTTGAACACAGGATCTCTCGATCGGCAGTCGCGTTTTCAATCAACACGACCAACTAGACAGTTAATGACCGTGTTTTCGTTCCTTTCTCGTGCCTCGTGAAAATGACTTGGATACCGAATTTCGAATTTACTTCTCAGAAACACGACATCAGTACGAGTTTTTAAATAAATAAAATTTACCGTTTTGATTTCATTTCGATCGTGTGATCCAGTTCGTTTGTAAGGTGTTTACAAAGTTATTAAATTAATAAACGTCTCCATACATTTATATGACTTAAATTTATGCTACTTCAAAATGACATTCGCTATGGCTGCTTTTTGCGTCTATGACACTTTTGTGACAATTATTTCCTTCTCCTTTTAATACCGAGTGCGCAATATGTTGCGTAAAAAAAGCAGTAACGTAATATTGCAGTTTTTATAGACGGTTATGAAGAGCTAGTGATATGGTCTCACTGCATCTCCTGGACATTCTATGTACCAACACACACTATCCTCCGCTTGATTTCAGCATGAATATAGATCACCCTGTATTTATGTGTGACAAAAATACTTCGTTATAACCGAAACATATTAAAAGAGGCACTTTGCGATGTCTCGTACATATTTACGTAAACTAGATGTCTCTATGAACGATACCCATACACAGGTCAGTAGTGCAAATATTTCTGCTTTTTAAGGTAATTAATATTTAAATCATACGTAACGTCAAACGTAACGTCAGGCCTGTTATCCCTGAAGAGGTAGGCTGAGGAGTGTGGTACACTCCCAAGATTCACCAGTTACGTTTACATCCCAATATGGAATAGGTGGTGAGTCTATTGATACACCGGGCACAAATCCAGACTTCGAATCACTACTAGAAATTCTGATTTTAGAAAAGTCCAATAGTGCTCGAGCCAGGATTTGCACCCAGGACCTCTCGATCGGTAGTCGCGCTTGCAAACAACACGACCAACGAGGCAGTCAAGTTAAATCATAGCGAATTCAAAATGATAATTTGTATAATCCTGTTCCAGGAAGTGACTTATCTTGTCTTATGTCAATGATGTGTGCAAATATGTTATCGACTTAGTTACAGAGGCCCCGTAGCGTTCCATGTTAACTTTTATTTGAACTTGATCGTATTGTTGAAGGTCATTTGCACGATGTTAATATTAAAACGCTATTGCAACTTTTGGTCATGGCTAGGCAAGCTTCACGTTAAGAGATTATTGTCCTGGATGGCCAGTGTGTTTCAGGCGCTAGGGCTCACCCGTCTGTTTTAGAGTATTTTCGTAAAGTTCTTGACACCCAACTTCAGAAGAATGACACAATTTTACAAAGTATTAATATCAATAGTCAAAAATAACAGCACACCTGTAATCCCCACAGAGGTAGGTAGAGGAGTGTAGTACCATCCCACGTGTCACCAGTGACGCTTACGTTAACGAGTTTAATATAAAAAAGTTTTTCATATTAAATGTAAATATTTTAAAAAGAAGACAAGTAGTGATCTTTTGGAACCTTCCACTGTTGGAACACGGGTCTCCTCTCACTCACTTTTCACAGTTAATTTAAAGAAAAAAATATCTTTTTGTAAGTTTACGAAGTGACCTCTATCAACAGATAGACGGGTCAGTGTCCTGAAGGACATGCTGAGTGTTGTTCATTGAACCTCTGCAAGATTTTGCTTTAGTTTAGATGCCGCGGCTCCAATTTGAGAGTTTTGTTCTCGATAATTTTAAATAAAAATTCAAAAAAATACCGGCTTATCTTTTGACCCTGGGTCACGCTGTACAAAACTTCAATTATCATCAAATAATATGCATTCATATTGTTGCGCGTATGACCCATATAGGTGAGCAGAGAGTAAATTTTCTAGCACCTGCTGTCTTGACCCACTTCTTTCGCCTCTACAATAATAATTACCTAAAAAAACCTAAAAAAACCCTTTTCGCGCGTCAAATGAGAAAGAGGTTTAAATTCAAATATTTTACCTCCACTGCTTATAGCATTTAAATAGACTCATAATTTTGTAATTCTTTACCTTATCATCTTAATATAGAAAAGAAGACTTAATCGTTTCTTAACAATGTGGTTCTCTATTTTATCAGTTTCACACTATTTAAGCACTCGAAATAATACAGAGCAATAACATAACATTTTGTAAAAAAAAATACCTATTTAACCTTATTCATTGCACGCAACAATAAATGTCTTAAGGTAAATTAGTATTTATCGCGCAGTGTATTGAAGCGAATATTGGATGCAGACTCTACTCAAGCGATTCTCTGCACCGGAACTTTCTATTCTACAAATATTCAGTGCAACGGAACGAAGTAATCATCGCCGTCCTAAATCTAAGTAAGTAAATGTTACAATGATTGAGTCTTAAGTATTTCACTCATGTGTTTGTTTACTCATAAACACAAGCGAAGTATACATTCTTACGCCGGTTGCACATTTCACGGACTAACAGACGCATTTATTTTTATCCGGAGAAAGATTGTAAAAGAACTTGTATTTTTATAAAACAAAAAAAAAACACTAAAATATAACATACAAATTAATATTCCAATTTCATCATAGGATAAATTAACGTCAACGTACTTGTTTTACGTTACAGAACACGCATTTAAAAGGCGTTCTGAATGATACATTATATATTAAAAATGGATAGGTGTACTTACGATTTTTTAAATTCTTCTTACAGTAAATCTTCTAAAGTAGTATTACTTGGAATAAGCGAGTTAGGACACTAGCCTTATACCGCAGCAGGGCGTGAGCTAAGCGTGCGGCGAGCGCCGGCGCGACCAGCAGACTCGCTGGTGGACGGCCACGCAGTACGCACGGCGGTGACATGCACTACATCGCGGTGTAATTACCAGTATCAATTAGATGGAACAATAGAAAATTGAAATTTAAAATTGGAATTCTAAACCCTGTAACGTTTACTTTTATGTTCACTTAAATTCGATTTTTAAATCATAATATAAAAAGTTAAATTTTTTTGCATGTCTTATAATTACATTAAAACTTAAATAAACTTATATTGTTAATTTAATCGGTCTCCCTGTCAACATTTCGGTAGTATATGTAACGAATTACACGAAAAATTATTGCGTTCCAATTGTTTATTTTAAATATGTATAATATATAGAAATATGTCAAAATTTGTAGGTAATTAGAAACTATATTAATAATGTTAACTTTGAGTAATTCATTTGACAACTATACAGAAACAGCTTCAGAACCTCTTATTTATCACAATAATCAAGACATAAATGACAAAAATATCGTCATCATCAACCCGCCTTCCACTGCTGGACATATGCCTCTCATAAAGGGCTTTTGCCCATTATTCCCGTGCTAGACATGCGGGTTGGAGACCGCAAAGCACGGTTCCCCGCACTGCCTAATCTGCTGCAATAGGCTGCCAGGCCCCCTAGCCGTGCCTAAGCAGGCTGCGCCCAGCGCGATACTGCGATCAGCCAGCGTCGGATTTAGTCGCGTCTTAGCCGCCTCTTATACATCCTGGTAACATGGCACGTGGTCGGAGAATGTATTCTTTCTCCGCCCCGACACAGAAATTATTATGCATGCCATATTGCATGTTTTAAATTATTAGTTATAACTAATAATTTAAAACATGCATTATGGGATTACGGATCGAAAGTTAGTTGCGCGTTTTGTTAATTTCGTTTTATTTCAGATGCAATAATGAAATGAATAACATGATATAAATGCAACATCGCGACTATAATCCCCGAAGAGGTACGCAGAGGAGTGTAGTACACTCCCATGTTTCACCAGTTACGTTCATAAAAATAATATGAGCGGAATGTATTTATTATGTGGAATAAATAGACGCATTGATAGCGTAGTGGCTTAGTTATTGGCAGTGCGGGTTCAGTGTCAGTTCCAAAGGTACAAATTCTAGCGTGCATTGTTAAGTTTCGAAAATTGTGCGTTTTTAAAATGTCACATGCTACGCTACAAAACGCCGCGAGAAAATGAACACATTTTAAAGCTTTCCATAATGTACTGTAACGTTTTCCAACCCAGACTGGGCCAGCGTGGGAAACTATGGCCATACCTTTCTCATATAGAGAGGAATTGGAGTGTTCATTAATATTAGTAAGGAATCTTTCATCATTGGAAGTTTTAATTTCGTTCCACATTAAAGTAAGTTCTAGTGGTTCAGGTGCTTTAAAACGCAGTAATTTATCTTTTCTTTTTTATTTGAAGTGAAATTTCTTTGCGCGCATGAGGGTAAAATTATTGCGGATAAAACGCATATTAGTAACATGAAAATATGCAACGTTTTTGTCCAAGAAGAGGGAGAGAGCGATTGAGACCGATTGAGAGAGAGTGAGAAAGGGCGAACGTAACATGAAACAATGTTGAAACACGAACTTTTATTGCATAATTTAGTAATCATGAAGCTTTGCTTACAACAATACCAATAGAAATCGCATCAAATAATATAAATATCGAAGAAATAAATTAAAAGATAAATGTATAAAGTGTATTAATTTTTGATACTTTTATTATTTTAATTACAATTTAATTTCTAACATAGCTTCCTTTTCCATCCCTCTAAGTCTCCGAAATCTACCTTAAAAATTAGTTTGCCAAAGTAATTTCACTTCTGACATGTGTACTTTGTACGCACGCACTTTTTTTTTTAAATCGGTTTAGGTGTCTTCAGAAAGTGGTAGTAACGATTTGATTTAGGTAGTATCCATTCTTTTGAGGTCTGTAGATTGTACTGTAACGTTGGCTTAATTGTAAGGCATTAAAATTAAAATGGGAATTTTAATCAATCGTCCAATTTATTTCGGTAAATTGAGGTTTTTTTAATAATTTGAAATTAAATACAGTTTTATTGTAGCTTAAGGCCCAATATAATGATGTTATCGTTAAAAAATAATGTAACTAAGAAAACCATCATTTATTTTTTGATGTCTGCAACAACCAGTCTCTCAGAAAATCTTCATTTCATAATACACTTAGAAGTTAGCATTACACGGAAAGTATGTTTAGTATTTTTCGTATAGACCCAACGCGAAATCCGACTATACTAATACCGAATTTTAATTAAATGTTTACTCTCATTTTCGTTTGAAAGGTAAATAATTGATTTTTGTTTGTTACATGAATGACTGGTTACAAGTTATTCCATAATAATAGTGTTCAGAAGTACCGTGGCTGTCGTCCACGGAATGGAATTAGCTCCCAGCTCTTATTACGGAGCAATAGAACATACGACTCTTTAAGAAAGGCACTAAGAAAACTCTCCTTCAACATTGGTAAGGCAGTGACCAATCTTTGGTTGTTCCCAATGTTCATAAGCGACGGTGATTAAGTGGCCTGTCTGCCTGTTTGCAAGCCTAAGTATAAAAAAATCCTTACTAATAGTAAAAGGCCGGAACGGTTTGGAGCAATTTATTTAGGGTTTCATAATGTCGCTAGATGTCATTTTCACCGGATGACTCACTGAGTAATAAGCTTTGTGCTGCATCTCTATATTTTCATCTTTACAATCTAATTTGCGTTCTGAATATGTTAATACCAATTTTTTTCTATTTCTAAAAACATTTGCAGATACTATTAGCGCTAGTTTAGTAGCGCCATCTAGGTAATAAAGGTATTCTTTAACTGAACGAGTGGAATATAATTTGTGTAACTACTCGTTGCTAGATGGCGTAAATCTAAAAAAAATCATGTGATGTGATATATTATTCAAACATGTTATAAGTAAAGAACCGATTTGAGTGACTATTTTTAGTGAAAATAATTCAATGGAGAAAGTGATTTGACCAATTTAGCAAAGAACTTTTCAACTTGATTGTTGTATTAGTTCTTTGTTTTATCAATAGATGGCAGTGTAATAAAATTAAACGGCCATTATATCTAATACTTGAAATTGTAAAACTTATATTAAGGTTATTGTTTAAGATTAGTCTAATAAGGGAAATACTTTTCAAGGTTAAGTTACTAACGCCATCTACAAAAAAGGTAATGAACTAGCGGTACAGAGATAGGACTAATTAAAATTCTGTATTAAAATTTGTTTTAAAGTCATGACGGTACTATAAAGTAGTACGTAGGTATACAATCTTACTTTGTAAGTGATCTTACTGTAAAGAATAAATAGAATAAAAATCTGTCGAGGACGAAGTCGCTTTTTGCCGAACGCGCGCGGTTGTGCCTCGCGACATGTTACCATAAATCAGAAGGGGGCTTCACCCTACCCCACACCGGGTAAGCATGATCTTTTCCCTGGATCCTACATTTTTATAACGGGCAACATCCACAAGGCTTTTCGCGGAATAATACCATGTGGAATGTGTAGCTGTGTAATCATTACCCTCTCTCTTGATACTCTTTTCCGTTAACGCGTTTTAACACACTTGCTTTAGATAATATTTTTGTTGGCTGTTTTGCTATCATAATATCATAATTTTTATGTATTTTAAATACTAACATAATCTTATTTAGTGTCAGATACTTATAAAGTTTGTCTTAATG
>DVOY01000278.1:0-12555 GCA_018237585.1 Apyrrothrix maculosa | reverse complement strand
CATGAGAAAATGTTTACATATTGATTAAAATCATTTGATGAAATACATATTACGTATACTAACATTATATGTACAATAAACATCTCGCAGTTACGTAGCCTCGTGTGATTTTAACCAATGTATTTATCATAAATATGTTATTATTTTAAACATTACTTAGTTAGAGCTTAAGTAGTGATCTCACGAATATCCAGAATTTGAAATTAAACAAATATATTATTCCCTACAACACAAAAATTACTCACAGATACATACAAATATGCTGGTTCTCACGGAAACATACATCGCGAAAGCGTAATTATCATATAATATTTCAGCCCCTATTTAATCCTTAAGGGTTGATGAAACACCATTGCATGGCAACGTATTTTCTATCACAGACCTGTAGTTATCTTCATACCAAATTAAAATGATGTCGTTTTAGTGATTTTCAAAATAATATAAAAATATAACAAACGGACAGAAATATTTTCGCTTTGACAAAACTAACATGGAGTACTTAGCAATTGAGCGGTGTCAGCGCTTAACAGTTTACAAGCGTCTCACGCAATTACCATATTTAACTATCTGCAGCGATGTTTTTGGGCTAAATACAGCCGCTATTTTGTAGTTCAGATCACGTACGGTCGTCAGGTTGAGGAACTCTCAATTGCTCTGTTCAGCAACGATTCCGGGAACTGTATGAATGATTTATGGAATAAGAATGTATAGGTACGTCCGTTGACGTGGGAGCAAAGTGTTCTTAATTCAAACTAAGCTCGAAAATTTTCGGAAATTCGCAGCCACGAATGGTACGTTACGTGTATTTTCTTAAAAACCATCTGTGAGCCAATTGTCTGCACCGGACACAAACCCATACTTCGAGCCACTACTAGAAATTTTAACTAGAAATTTAATTTAGAAAAATCCAATGGGTACTATTGGATTTTTCTAAATTGAATTTTTAGTATATATAATAGTATCTAGGACTTGAAGCCAATAGTACCTAGGACTTGAACCCAATAGGGCGACAGTGCCGCTTACACCTACTCTACCAACGAGGCAGTGTATTTTCTTAAAGTACCAAATAGATAAGTAGTCATGCACATCACTACACCAGAAAGGTGTGCTGGTATGCCGTAAACTTTATTTGCTTAATACTCGATATTAGTACTCCTGAAAAAGAGGTGACCTGGACTGTAGCGATGTAACTTAGAGGGGTAGCGAAATTAGTGGCTGGTCGGTGCGATTAGTTAGTACCGTACCAACTGGGACCGGTGTCTAAATGTGCCCTTGAAGAATGAAAACATTCCAGAAACTTCGCTGCTAACGGCCACCCATCCACGATCCGACGGTCACCAACGATAATTTGTAGTCTGCAACAGCATCAGATCTACAAACACGCGAATATCCAAAATTGTCATTTCCTTGATTTTTTTGCGAAATACCCCAACATTTATTTTTCCACCAAAATCGCGAATTCATGCTCGGAAGGGCTTAAACAAATTGAAAGGCCTAAAAGTAAATGTGTAAGACCAAGATCTTTTATATCGCGTGTCATACAGGCTTATCTAAAAATGAGGGCAATATTTTGAAACTTGTGCCATAATGGTACGTATAAATATTAAATCTTATATACATTTTGGATAACAATTTTAGCGCGTTACTAAGAAACCCAATTTCATAATAACGTGTGAAATCTGAACGAGATCTTAAGTGTCTTTAGGGTGAAACAGAAGCGAGTTTTTTGAAGATAAAGATAAAATAAACTAAGAGATCAATCGTTGAGACATTGCGTGTACTTTCTAAAAAAACCACGATTTTCCCACGGAGATGATTATCAACACGAATTATAATATTCTTGTAATATTATGCAAGTATCATTATTTGCATGCGCCAAAATTGCAGCTGAAGAGTGGTGCAATTTCAAACAGTTCTGTTGTACTCAAGGCTTAGTTGAATCAAATTAAGTTATTTAGAAATTAAATGTTATTATGTACTAATAAATGGCATTGCGTTCTACGCAATTTTGGAATTTGGAAACTTGCCTATACAGCGGGTCAGGTTCTTTAAGTTGGTTAAATAAAGTACCTTAATTCTGTCAAGAGTGACGCCAAATTCAGAAATTGTCAATTGTACGTATGGACACAATAAAACTAGTTAATGAACGAATGAACCACCTAACGAATGAATGAATGAGTAATGGGGAAACAAAAATGATACAGTACTGGTAGAAGTATAGATAACTGACTATAGAAGCCGGCGAGAAATATTGCTGGACCAGTTTTCCCCTACCAAAAACATGACATGGAAGAAACACTTATGAAAATAAAGACCTTAAAATAACATAAAAAAACATAAACAAAGATTTGTACACCGTATCGTGAACAAAATGACCTCTACCAATTAGTCTCTACCCTAAACAAAGACCAAAAATCTCGTCCGATCCCAAAAAGCCTTAACAGGCAATATATTACGTTAAACACAGTTCGAATAACGTGTTAAGACAGATGCGATACCAACTTAAATTAAATCAAACACGGCCATCTCTGCGGCGGAGTGTTAACACAAATAGAATGATATTACGAAAAGGAGAACTCAATTCGATACGATATTTATACAATTAATTTTATTCGACACTCAACTAGTTTTAGCTACTAACTTAGCACAAGTAGTGTGAAAACAGATTGCTAAATTAAAATATTCTCTTTAGTTAAAAAAAATAGTAACATCACACCCGTAATAATCGAAGAGGTAGGCAAAAGAGTGTACTACACTCCCACGTTGCACCAGTTATTTGTTCGAAACTTTATATATGTAGTGAAATGTCACCATACGTATGTGAGTTCAAACTATATCTATATCTGTTACTAAATCTACCTGAACCCATGGTTATCGATGGAAGCTACTATGAGTATTATTCAGCAGTTCTGTGATATAGGAACACAGTTTTAAGATAATTATACTACTATCTGATACTCGATATATTTTACTAGATGAGAATGCCCTTTCCTCTTCAGACTACAAAATCGCTAATGGCTAATTCCATAAAATATATTATAGACTGAAGCTATTTTTTTCCCAAAATACAGCGGTTTAATACACATTGTAGGAAACAACTTCCCGCAGTGTCCCGATAACCTGCAGTCCTGCACATCTTAGAGTTCATCACAATGTTTTCCACTGTATGTGAAATCAGTTTATCAGCATTTGATTAGAAACTATAATTTAAAGTTTCTCACTGCCTATGACTTGTGTCCAAAAGCGGAACAATAAATGAATGGATGACGAAATAAACTTAGCCATCAGCACTCTGTATTATTCATACTCAAAGTTCAGGCCGTATTACAAAAGGAACAAAACTAATGCGAGCGACCCACGCATGATTTAAGCTGAATATAAATATCTACTTACCAAATGTCAAGAAGTTTACATCGAAACACTGATAATATGTACCGTGGACAATCGTTTAAAACAAATGTCACAGTTAGATCGTGTGCCGGTTCCACTCGCGTGTAGTTCACGGGACAGCCGGAAAAGTGTAGTTGGACGTAACACGTGTCCTTTCAAGTTTGGATGTTATCACGTTAGTAAACAAAAAAGCGTTTTTTTATGTTTACCTAACTTAATTTTGTAACTATTGAGAATAAAAAATTACACTTTTTCACATCATTAATGATACGTGTTGGTTTAATTCACGCATGTTTTTTCGGAATAACCCGGCTTCTGTCGGCACTATGCAGAGTACTTCTTCATGAGCTCCCGCAAGATGCAGCAAGCATTTAGTCACATATGTATACACATAGTCACGAAACGTTTAGCAATATAACTATTTCACGATTCGTAAAACCTTGACCTGGAACCCGGAAACTTGTTTGCTAGCAGGTAAGACTATAGAGAAACCACGAGTCTATGACAATTTAAAAAAAAGTGTAATACACACTTCACATATTGCGCTTTCTACCTAATTTGCGCTTACATTGATACCGCTTATAATTCGTTAGCGATGGCGTTATCGCATACGATGTACAGTAAAACAGAAACTAGTACCAACGACCCACCCAAAGGCGTCATGTCCACCATAATCTATAAACAAACAACACTAAATGACCTACGCCGGACTGATTGCCAAAAACCTCCCAGCTGGTTGATCAAGCCGGTCAAAGTGACGGCCCGAACATATTTGCATGACGGAATTCGAAAGCCAATGACAATTTAAAGGACAACACTTTTTGGACAAGGAGATTCGGGTTACAGAACTCGAATTGAATATTGACATAATTTTATTCGTCAATTTGTATAATCTGTAAAAAAATGCTTTATTTCGTTGCAATATAATTATGTATAGCCTTGACCGTAATTTAACGCCTTTAGCAAGTCGGAACTTGTGAGGTGCTTTGGTCACAACGCTCTTAAAGAAGCCAACAATCGTGACAAACTGATAGTGAGGGGAAAGGTTGACGGCAAACGACCCAGAAGTTCAAACCGAAAGAGATGGTCGGACCAGATATCCGAACAGCTGGAGTTAACTATCAGCGCCGCCCGTGACCAGGCGACGCGGCTACGGACCGGAGTAGTTGAAGACAGACCACTCATCGCCTAAGGAGTCACGAATGCCAGCAATGAGGAAACGATTAAGAAGGGTGAGTAACTCAGAATGTTACATTTGAAGTCATAATTTTTATAGTCTGAAATCCACTGGGTATCGCAATGTACTCCTGATTGTTCTATTTTCTACTGTCTATCGATGTGATGAGCAAATTAGTCACTTGACTTGTAACGGGATTTTTATTTGGGTGTGGTTTTATCAACATATATTAATTGTAGTTATAAAAAAACGTAAAAAGACACATAGCATTACACCCGTAAATCCGGAGATATAGGCAGAGGAAAGTAGATATAATTTACAATAATGTAACTTTTACGTAGACTGTCACAGTCATCACTAAAATATTGAAATATTTGATATGATTGTAATGGCACCATTATTGTTACACATTATACTGCCAAAGTTTAAAATGGGCGTAACATACTAAATTTATTAACATTACATTGGTAGTTAATTCATGTTTTGATCATAATATATCTTTTGAGGTTGGCGTTTTTGTATGTCAATCAATCAATTGCCTATTTGTAATTGATCAAGTCCAAAATATATGCAGGAAATCAACTTTCGCATGATTCATTCGAACACATTCTTTCAATAGTGAATCTATGTTCCAATAAATTCAAACTTCGAACGAATACTATTTGAAAACTTCCTGTGTCTACAGTAAATTTTTTTTCTATCAATCTATTTATCTTTAAGATATTCTTAAGCGTCTGTTGGACGGTGAGTTCTGCTGTCAATATCATGGTAATAAGTTTAAGTGAGTGATTGAGTGATGATAATATTTAAATAATTTATTAAATTTGTTATGCCATGATCAATCAAAGGTAACCAATTTAATAAAAAAGGCATTGCTATTGTTTGTTTTTTTACAGATATTACTACTAATTTTATGTTAAAGTATCGTTTAAATGTGCTTTATGGCTCTCCTTCTGTGTAATGTTATAGTGGCAACATTTGATCACTTACTTGTATTATTGACTATTCGATGTGATTGATGCATGATCGTCTAATGGACGCTTTACTAAACCAGCAATATATAAATATACAGCTATATAGATGCATTCTAGTACAATTAAAATGTTCACTACTTATATCTCTCCTATAAAACAAAATTTTACCGCTACATAAGTTAAACAACTCTGAGGCAACTAAGAGAGGACTTAAAATCCTTCACCGATGATTCCAAATACGAATTTCAAATTGTGCTCTTCTGGCCCGCTTCTTCTTAGGCGTCTGCTTCGAAATTTGAATTCAGTGCTCGACGCATTTGAGTCTGTTTTGTCTGACGCCATATCTAAAGTATCCATTCTATATGCAAGCCGAATGAAACTATAACTTGTGTTAAATAAAGTTCAATATCTATTACATATGGGTGTAGGTTTTAATAATAACCTGTTTGTAGCCGCCGTGGGAACGAAGTCGGATATGCGAGGTATAATCGACTGTCGGAACAGAGACTGCAATAGTCCAATTTTGCAGCCTTTTACTTAGATTATGTTTGCCGGTTTGAAATAAGAACTCGTTTGAGCCCAACGATTCATTAATGCCACGGATGTCCTTTGCCTTTTTTGGCGCTCGTGATCGACAACAGATTTTCGATTTTATATCAGGTGTCATTATTAAACTGCGATAGAACACCTGTATCTTGACGGAAGTGTTATTTATAATTTTCGAAATCCTTTTTTTATTTGTATGAAATGCAACTATTTATTTGATTCATTCACAGACCATTTTTTGATGACATTTACTTAGTTTAAGAATTACGTATAATCTGTACAACTCTTGTGAAATACTCGTGCAAAACTGCAACATAATTAAACACAAAAAATAAGATATACAATGTTTCTTATTGTTTAAATTTACAAACAATTATTTTTGTTTTTGCAGAAAAGAAAAATTAGACAGATCTTTGCGATTTTAATGGCTTCCTCGTATAACTAATTAAGAAAACTTTTCTATAATAATTGACGTAACTTGACAAACATACGCAATTGTTTTTTGTTTTTATTATATTTGAAATACCTCAGTAATTACAAAATATGTTGCTTACTACATATTATATAATTAATAACGTAACGTAACATCACTGCTGTAATCTTAGAAAACTCCAATAGTACTCGACCTTGGGATTTGAACCCAGGACCTCTCAATCGGCAGTCGTGCTTGCAGCCGTATAGAAACACACAATGTATATATGTATGTGTATATAGTCTAAGGTGTGTGAACTCTGCCAACCCGCACTTGGCCAGCGCGGTAGACTATGGCCTTAACCCTCTCATGTACCCAGTGAATGGCAATAGACTCACCACATATTCCATATTGGGACGTAAACGTAACTGGTGAAACGTGGGAGTGTACTACCTCCACTCCTCTGCCTACCTCTTCGGCGATTACAGGCGTGATGTTACGTATATGTGTATGTGCGTATGTTTGCAACTTTTTTCAAAATTATTCATATTTTGGGTCTGAACAACAAAGTCACGTGTATGTTTGTTTTATTAATATCATTTTGAAAACAAGTGCGCCTTGACATTATTAAAATTAATCAAAGATCAACAATTGAGACACCAAATGTCAGATTAATGAAAAAATGTAATGACATTTATAATATTATATCTTTAAGTCAGGTCCCTTACAGGGTAGGCAGAGAAGTCATAGTTTCAATCATCTCTATCCGTACAGACCTTTGTTTTTCTTCTAAATTCTTCACTCGGTGTTTCCAAGACTTCTGACTCGCCCAAACAGCCAGTATTTGGTCAAGATAGATGAGTCTTGGTCTGCTATTGCCAATCATATCAAGCATGATCATCATATTAATAATAAAATGAATAATACATTTGATTTTACTTAAAACAAACATAACATCGCCTGTAATCCCCGAATAGGTAGGCAGAGGACTGTAGTACACTCCTACATATCATTAGTTACGTTTACGTCCCATTATGGAATAGTATTTACTTAAACCCTAAATTAATCCACACACGCAGTTAAATATAAAGAGTATTTCTTAATAAAGTAATCGCAAAAGTTTATCCTTTATTCAGTTTTTAAATTTGTTATCTCAACGAGATCACACGTAGACCGATTTTGTCACCTTGTTGAACGAATATGATAAATTTTATTAAAAAACAACGGACAATAGGTAAAAAACAAATAATTACCTTGTGTTCCAAAATCGACGTGATAAAATAAGTGTAACGCATTTTCCAAACTTGTATATGTTTGACAACTAAGACAATTTTGACAACTAAAACACTTTTTATTTAAATATATAAATATTCGGCCTTGATGAGAACTGAATCTACTACCTCCTTTGCCGTCGGGACTGCTAACAGGCGCAATTAATGCAAACAGATCTTTACGTATATTCGACTAATAATAATGCAATACATAAAAATAGTTTCGAAAAACATTATTACTTCCAGTATTCAAACGATTCTTATAACAAATGAGACAAACATATAATGAATTTTTACAATCGTTCTGTTTACAGATCAACTGGCATTTCTAAAGACCACACTAAAATAACTGTATCCCAATCATTGGGCTGATACTGTCCGTTATACAGTCCATAACAACCATCGCGTTTCCTCAAAATACAGGTGTTGAGAAAACCAAATATATATCTCAACAACGTTCTAAAATGATCCGTACAAAACCACGAGAAAACCAAAAAATATCTCAATAGCGTTCCAAAATGATCCGTATAAAACCACGTCCGTTTATAATTCACGCCAACAATGAATGTAATTTAATACACAAAAGGTATGTATGCGATCAATTAGACGGTGTAGATAATATTAATCCAATTATATTCAGACGTATTCAATTAAATTCTATTACATTCGTATTCGATACAAATAGTCACATATTTTTTATCACACGAAAGTCGTATTCGCAGGAGATAATGACACGACACTAATTGGTATCTAAAGCAACTGTAAGGAAACATTTATTTCAATATTCAACTTTATGTCGAAGGCATAAGGCAAGATAGATTTGGAGTGTTAAGTTTTAACAATTTTTTTTGTTACATGCGAAAAAAATTGTATCAGCATTGCATACTTGTGCATTCTGGTTTATGAAATACGAAAGCCTGATGCATACGTAAAAGCGATGTCCCACAAACCTGAAAAACTGTAACAATGACCCAGCAAGTTTTCATGCGAACCGTATACATTTTACCGCATTTAAATTCAGTATTAATCAAAAGAGAAACGTGATAAAAATTAAAAATGATTAAAACAGCATTGTTTATCATTACTTTTAAAAGGTTTTATTTAAAACATGTTTTCCTTAATTCTGTCTTCATATAGCGCACATACCATTAAGTTACCATCAAAAATCCATAAACATCCGCAATAAAGCTTAGTCTGATATTGGATATGAGACTAAACTAGCTAAAAACTAAACAGGCATGTTTCAAGGCAAAACCGACGTCACAGTCAAACCTCGTGACATTTCAAGCACTTCGAATATGTATATATTATTACCAGCACTTATCACTAATAACATAATTATTAGCATTTAAGTATGTTGCCTAAGAAAAATAATTTAGAGAGAATTAAAAGCAATATTTTTTTCATAATTTCTAGCGTATTCTAAATACGTTACTTCACGTATTGATAGCTAATAAAGTGTCTAAAAACGTTCTTATGTACAAAGCGTGTAAATAAAAAAGAAACGTGTGTATTAAATCTCACACTATAAGCCTTACATTAATATTTTATATAAACAGGTGCTTATGTTCTCTGACATCTATAAACACACACATACACGAAAACAAGGAATCTGGTTGAAATTACAACCATTACTCGGTATGTTACAGATTGAAATCAAAGTCTCTTTATAAAACGGCAGTGTATACTAATATTATAAATGATACAATTCTGCCTAAGTAGGCTGAAGTGCGCGTGGTATGAGTGATACTTGCGCAAACGCATGGGACGAGACACCGCTGAGTCACCGAACAGTTAGGGTTAATACACATTCGTACCATAGCTGTGTAGTAATAGCGGTAATTCTGTAAATATATATCCGCATCTCAATATCACATATCTATCGTACGATAGATGTCTTCGGACACTGACACTAAAAACTAGATAGACTTTGGACAATTCTCCAGTTTCGCCGTCCAAACAGTTTGGACACATGATTGACAAAATTAATTATTTTGTGTTTTTTGTAAAATGTAGGTACTATGTTTTTGATACCATAATACATTTTTTAGAAAATGCTTTTTAACTGCATAGATGGTAAAATTAGTAGATTTACAATTCAATGCCGTGCATAGATTTAAAATACAGGGCCTGTATAGAGTTTTTTCAGTATCTGTATAAACAGACTGATTATATCCTCAACATTGACACTTAGTTCCCGTGATGGTTTCGATTCAAGTTTTTATAGAGATATTACGAAACCCAGTCGTGAACATGATTTGATTGACAGGTCTTCACAGACTATGTACTAAATATATGCATATATTGCTTACGGTCAATGTAATGTTGATGACAAAACCAGAAAAGGCTTCATCAAGTTTATTTCGTGTTATGATTAGTAGGCATGCTTTTTTCTATAGTCCGATATTTATACATAAATGAATATATAATATATTAGCGAACTTTGTTACTTTAGATTCAAAACATTTTGAAAGGAATCTTCTAGAAAAAATAAAATATAATTTGCTTTTATTTTTGCCGACTATTAAAATACACATACAAATGTTTACTTTGTTTTTTAATATTTAAGTAGTATTATATTAAATATATAATATTATTTTTAATAGGATATGGATGATCAAGGAAAATAATGTGTAATTCAATACTCTACATTTCTTGAAGTAATTCATGTAAGCTCTCTACAGACTTATGTGGTCTATGCCAGCGTCGAACATTCTAGTGTTTTTGTTAAGTTTTTCAAAGCCAGCTCTATTTTACACCGTCGACTCAAGTGACCGCACTTTTTATAGAGTTTACCTTAAACGTGATCTATAATAATCCACTATTGTCTCTATACCGAGTAATTGGCATTATAACACAGTTTGTAATTCCTTTTATAATCTCTACGTGTAATATAAATTTGTTTAAAGCTGTATCGCACTTAATTAAAGGAAAGACTCAAGTATCACTGACAGCCGCAATAATTTTTGCAGTAATATGGCTATTATGGTCTGCTCGCTAATGTCCCGCGTTTCGTCTTAATTCTCAAAAGCTTTAAGTTGGACTATGCTCCTCTTTTCTTACAAATGTCTAAACGATATATTGATTTTACTAGTTCCTTCTTATAACAAAATGAACAAAAATTCTTCTTTAAATAAAATGACCTCAAAAGTAGAATATTTATTTAACAAGTGCGCCATATCTCCTTTATACATACAAGACCAGATATTCTCAAATCTACATTTATGTGTACTTAGCCTAATCGGGCTAGCTAAGAGTGAACCCAGCGACCTCGAATGAACTAAAAAATAAACATAACGTTTTTGAACTCTACATTTTTTACACAAACCTGTTAAGAAGCTTGATGTAATGTATATGAATTATGTGTTATTGGTCCGCCAACCAGCATTTGGTGAACGTGGCAGACTATGGTTTTACCTTAGTCTGCCACATTCACCATTCTTCGGTAAGACTGAGATGCAATAGTGAAGAGATGAAAGGGTTGATGATACCACATGTTACCACAGGGATACAATGTCTCAATACAATGTAGTTGAACGTAACCATTATCTATTATTGACTGCCTCGTTGGTCGTGTTGGTTCCAAGCGCGTCTGCCGATCGAGAGGTCCTGGTAATATATATATATATATATATGTATATATATATGTATATATATATGTATATATATAGACGAAACTCTTAAACAACAGCAAAAGACCTGTGACAGATCAAACAGGATTTTTGTCCTAATTCGATATTGAACATTAATGTTAACAAGTTCTAAACCCATTAAACATAAGGTAGCACGGCGTGCCATTTCATTTATGTACTTGAATAACATTTGTTAGATAAACGGCTATTTACATAAATTAATATAATCCGATGGCAGCAACGAAATGGCTAAGTTAAATTTCACATAATTACTATTATAATGAAATAAGACCTGTACGAAGTTTTCAAAATGCCATTTAAACTTTCCATAGAAATTATGGGATTAATGGTGAATCTCGATCATCGGGATACATGTAAAACCATGGTGATGTGACTAAATGATGATCCTGTTAATGATAATATATACCCACATATTGATATTAATTCACTCTTATAAATACTCCTATATAGATACTCCTATTCACATTGCGAAGCACCCAGTTTTCAACTACGAACGTAGAAGTGGTACCAATCTGAATATATCTAAAGAAACGTGCCTAATGTAATACTCAGTAAAGTAATAAAAACAGATACCACGGCATATATATAATAATAAATATATAAAAACTCCTACAATATAATCTTATGGTATTTATGACGTCATTCGTAGTTGAAGCACACGCTACAACGCTGTATTCATTTGTGTGTATGTAATTCGAGGTCAGTTGGTTGTGTCAAATGCTAGTGTAAGATCCATCAGCATACGTACACTGATTTTCAAATTACATTTGAAACGGGAATAGTTCACGTTAAGTAACCTATTTATATTTAATATACAGGACATCGTTTCTTCAACATTCAGCATTGATTTAGTAAAGTACCGGAATAATCGTACCTCCTTGATGGAGACCTTTATTCTGGCTTAAGGCTTAAAAAGGTTGAACCTGACACGTATTTTAACGTATATATAAAATATCGATTCGCATCATATTATGATGGAATAGAGATATATCATGTCTAGTTGCTATAAAATATTGGCTTATAGCTAATTAAATATATTTTATGAATGCCGATAATTACTCGCCTTTAAAGAACAAACGAGATTAACGATAGATATTTTAGTTGGTCTCCATATTTTCCATATGGATACACC
>DVOY01000277.1:0-12559 GCA_018237585.1 Apyrrothrix maculosa | reverse complement strand
GTAGTACACTCCCACGTTTCACCAGTTACGTTTACGTCCCAATATGGAATAGGTTGTGAGTCTATTGCCATACACCGAGCACTAATCCAGACTCCGAGGCACTACTAGAAATTCTAATTTTTAGAAAAAAAGATTATATTCAAAAATATTTATTTCATGTTTGTTAAATGTCACAATTGAAGAAATTGTTCACTTCAGCTCCCAATGTAAGGTTTCTAATAACAATAAATCAAGAGTTTTTTTGGGATAGTAACTTGTATTTATTAGTTCGTTTAGTAAATTTAATTACCAAACATTACATTGTATTAATTTAAGATAAAATCTCGAAAAACACCTGCCTTGGCGGCCGCACTTCCTTATCTGCGAATATTGGCGGGACAAAGATCTGTGTTGTTGTCTAATTTATAGATATGCTGCTAAAACATTGGGGCCTGCTCCCGAAACCATGGCAAGGTGCGACAGCGTGTGCGAGATAACCAACCTAAACATCCTGCCACGGGGATAATGCACCTAAATAAAGCGAGCCAGAACTTTCATGTAAAAAACTCATTGCTCCTAAAGTAACCATAAAGTGAACCTTATATGAAACACATGAGAGTCGGATTTACAACAAAATAGACAAGGCACGCGACAGCAGCAGGTGGGAACAGTTCTTAAAAAACTAACAACCTTTTTATACCGTGCTTTGTGAAAATAACTGTGCTGTTTTCACCAAAAAATAATCTTTTATATGATTCAGCGATTGTAATTATGACAGCGCTAATCTTTTTTCAAACGATGGTCAAGTGTGCTTTATAAGGCTAAATCTTTTTAAATGACCACTTACAGAATTTTAATATCACACCACCTGAGTGTCCATATCTAGCGATTATGCGTTCGGAAAAAGTAAAATGTTGAGTGAATAAATGTTCCTGTAATAGTGACATTATATAAATATAATTTTACTTATATCGAGATAAAAAGTTGCATAGCATTGGGGCGGCGCGCGCGTGCTCACTAAAATGGTATAAATAGTAAAACGGTAAAAATAGCCACCGCCGCATAAAAACGCTTAATTTACACGATACGCCACCGGGTTCCGACACTTATGCTTTTTATGCGTGTTGTCTTGAGTCAATAGCTGCCTCGGGACCATTGAAGGGCAAACAAACTAGTCACAATACCTACTAAATAGCCATAATGTATTTTTCATGTATAGCGTATACAGAAATAGGTACATCAGCCCTGTGATTCAATGATTACATATCAGCGATCGAGTATGGTGATTCGATATATATAATATTTAGTTTAATATTCTTTCGATACATTTGAGGTATTCTATAAATAAAATAGAAGAGTTGTGGTGACTAAAATATTGTCTTCTGTCTGCCGTAGTTTTAAAATTATACAGTTATAAAATATTTGTATTAAACTCATTCTAAAAACAAGCTAAATTGAAAAACATTAACTGAAACACTATGAAATCAACATGACAACTCTACTGCTGAGCAAATTTGTACGAAAAGCATTATTATATTTTACTCTTGTTGCTATATACTAAATATTTAACAATGATTTTGTATTTACCATATTTAGAAAGCCGTACTAAATTTGAGAAAGTTTATTTTGAGAATACAACTAAAATGTTAGTATTGCACACACATGTAACATTATCTAAATTAAGTTTTAATCTACAATAATCCAAGAATATTAGAATTAATGATCTTAAACATAAGCCGTATATTCTTAATGTTTGCTTATAACATGTTAATTCGTCTAATACACACTAAGCACGTAACATAACATTCGAAGTCTACTTAAGATTTCAAAAAATCGCATTTCAAATCTGATCTAAACAGGTTTTATATAATCATTGTACTAATGACCAATGACTAATTGTAATACACTTTCAAAAATAGATTAGTGGAAGTGTATAAAGTAATTTCGAGTATGGATTATTAAAAATACGAATGTGATTAAAATAATGACAGTATGAAGTGATTAGTTCGAGGAATTTCACTCAAGTGTTGTAAGTACAGTAAACAAAATGAATTAATATTATTGAAGTCATATGAGAAGCAGCATATTTTTGTGAATGTAATAAAAATAGAACGTGTCTTTAATTTTGATTACTGTGTCATTTAATGAAATTGGAGTCCGATTTAAAATATCATATCTTTAATGTTGGAATGTGTTACTTTACCTATATTGCATTTTGCGCTTTAAAATGTTCTAAGACTTAGAGTATGAGTATGGACAACTTTGGGAAGTATTGGATAATTTCGTAGTGCACCCATATGTACTAAAATATAACTTAGGCAGGCTTCAATCAGTGTAAGATGGTTTGGTGAAAAGTGTCTTATATATACCGTGAAACGATTGTTAAATAAAGAACAGGTGTTTCAGTCCGGAGGGTGTGCTGGACCGCGTG
The DNA here is from genome assembly GCA_018237585.1 of Apyrrothrix maculosa. NCBI lineage: Eukaryota > Metazoa > Arthropoda > Insecta > Lepidoptera > Hesperiidae > Apyrrothrix > Apyrrothrix maculosa. Next base: position 10,149 of record DVOY01000277.1, on the reverse strand, counting down.
TGTACTAGAGGTGACGTATTCAGTCTTCAGGAGTAGCGAAATGCTTTTCACCGACTTCATATGAGACATATACTAGCTGCTCATACTAATACTAACATAACACTCATAGTAACTCATGATAACACTCATACTAACATAAGCTAACCAGGCTAATGATAAAAACAGTCTTTATTTTTGCAATATTATTGCCTATTTCAAAATAATTCGTATTAATAACGTGTACTGAATAGACGTACACTAACAGTTCTATTGCTATAGTGCAGTCCGACGTAGGTTGCTCATGTCTATGAGCTGCAGTGGCCCCTTGTAACCGTTGCCTGCTTGTTTGATTTTCTCTTAACTTAAAAAAGATAAGATAAAATCGTTGCATTTTTATACACTTAAAAATAAGTACTGGTAAACTAAAATTGTACCAAATATGTGAACAGTTATTTATTTTGAACTCTATTAGGTATCAACAAATTGTAATGAACTATACGCCATTGAAAAGAATTGTTCAGAAATACTCTTACCTGTTTTTTAAACAAACGACAATAGTTCAGTAGCAGATAAAATATCTAAACGCGTTCTCGAATTAGTTCCAAAAGAAAGTACCGCCCGTCCGTACAGGAGCCGGCCATAAACATAAAAAGTGCTTATGTGATGCTCGTTACGGCGAGCTAAAAAACTGGCAGGCAAGGAACATAATGTAGTAACGGCCATAAAAAGTGAATGCATTGCGTGCACGTGGAGTGCACCGGGGGGCGGTGCGGGGCGCCGGGGGCCGGGGAGGAGCGTGGGGGTGTGTTTATCGCGGAGGGGCGGCCGACCACGCTCGCCGCTCCACCGCCAGTGTTGTGGTAGGTCCCACCGAGCGCGCTCGCACTGCGAGCTTCGTACATTTACAGTCGCGAGTCCGTGCCGTCGGAACATCTTTCATCGACTCCTCGATTTAATTTATTTTTCTTATCTCAATTACAAATATAATAAAACTAGCTTGGACAATCATCAAAAAAATAAACTGTTACCAGTGGAAATAAATGAATGACTATTAATTGTGAAGTTGGTGTGAGATGGCCTTATCGCTGCAATCTTCTCAGAACTCCCGAGGTTTGTGGATTTTTCCTTTATTTTATTAATTTTTACGCGTTGAATTTGTAAGAGCATGGATCTAAAGTTTCAAAAGTTAGCGGCATACGACATGCGTGTAGCGAGCACAGCTATTGGCCGCCGGCGCGCAGCACACATGGTTTATTTGCATCTACGGGAGCTTTTGCAGATTCAGTCAAGCGTAGTCTGCGGCGAGCGCGTAGCGTTCTGCTACAGCTTCCGTACATCGCGTGTAGCGCGCCGCTACGACACGTAGAGTTAGCACTTCCAGATGTCGATAATTTGTCTTGTTTTTAAATGATTGTTCCGGTTGACGAGATGAGTTATGTGAGAATGAGACTACATCTGCATATTAAAAAGGTAATATACAAAAATTTTCTTTAACTTTAATTTTTTTTTATTGTTTAATTTTTTTTTAAATAGATAGTGTGTACAAAGCAACGCTCGGTTTTTGATTTAGGACAAAGTTTATAAGTTAAAATAAATTAATATCTAGAAATAGAAGAAAGATTGATTTTTAAATACATTTTTTTATGTATAGATATTATGACACTTGCTTTTTGGTTTGATATAATTTAAAGCTTCAGAAGACTCCGACATGCGATTAATTTTCATTAATCATAGATAACATCGAGCACTTTTCTTGCTAGCTTTAAAAGTTATTCGTTACTCATATTCTTTATATTCATCTTTAAGTATTATTCTGTCTTATCAACATACATTAATATATTGCAGATATATTATTATGAATACTGTAAAATTAACCTTTATTTTACAAACCGTTAACATTATCAAAATCTTATGTTTGGTGCAGAAACATAATACATTTTGAGCGTAGTTACATAAGGTACGGGATGGTAATTATTTATAGAGTAAAGATAATATAATGGTCGCTGGTAGGGATGCCGTACAAAATTCGGGTATTGTACTTAACCCTAAAATACCGAAACCATACGAGGACGTAATCTGTCAGGCGAGCTCGGTAACGGTCTTACGTAAGTCACTGTATTTAGGAATAGATCGTATTTAATCCTATTAAACTTAAGTCCACTAAATTTAGTCCATTTAGACATCACTACAATCACCCGTACCTACATGTAGATATAAATGAAACTACAGAATGAAACAAAAGTAGAATAGCCTTTTTAAAGTGATATTCAAAGTTTGTTTGTAATGCTCATAAATGGATTAAATGACATCAGTATAAATTAAATTATCTTGACAATTATTGTTAAAAACATCTCAATAATCAGAGTCTTATTAAGTAAATGATTGAATTTCAGTGTTCATGGTTACAAAAAAAATGTATAATAGGCCCTAACAAAAAGAACATTGTCGTGCCAGTACTGGGAGCCCTTGCGCAATAATGAGTTATGGAGTGGCGGCTCGGGCGAGTCCATAAACGTATTGAGTATGGGTTATTGACAAATATTTATGGCGTATTAAAGGGGATAATTACAACTCTTTAGCACGTAAAAAACATCGCGCCGAAGGGTGTGCCAGCCACTGGTAAAAATTTATCACCGATTGTCACCCGCCGGGAGCCGAACCGCCAATAAAAAGCAAGAGACACTCCTGTATCCACGTTAACAACCCTTTTCATGAAGTATTTTTTCCAATGATAAATAAAATCTATTTAGTTTATTGACTAATGATAATTTGACAACAATATTAGATGAAAATAGTAGTAAAAATATTTTTATACTCGTAACATAAATAGAAGAAAAACTGAATAAACACGATAACGTTTTGAATGCGTATCCTTACACAGTGACGTGTAATAAAAACGTGCAATAAACAATTAAACGTGTGAAAAAATGTGATCCGTAAATTTTTTAATGAATATGTATTTTGTTTTAAATTAATGATGGACATTTATAAAGATGTATGTAAAAGGAGAAAGCAAAAAATATTTATCAATAAATAATAGTTGATCGGATCAAATTGATTTAACTGCACATATCTTTTGTTTCAAATCATTGACATGTGCTTATATACATATACTCGTATATCTGGGAAGCAATACTGAAAAATATCTCTAGCGTTCAATAACAACAGGGGTTTATTCAAATAGGTTTAATTGTGTATGCATGTTTTTATTGTTAATGTCTTGGAGTGTATATATATATACATATATCTGAGAGGCAGAATTTAAAATAATGCCTAGCAATAAATATTAATTTATTGAATTTACCACGTGTATTTTTCGTTTTAAATTGAAAAAATATGAACCACTGAATAATTGCTATATTGCATCAAACGCCTAGAAAATTCAAAGATAATGTTCGCAAGTAAGCCTCACTGATGTACGGGTTCATATACTGGCTAATGTAAGAAATGGACGAAAAAGATGCATATAACAAAATTGTAAATACTGTGATGGACCGGAACAGTTACGAGATTAGATAGAATCAAGAGGAACATATTAGAGGAACGTTTACGGTTACAAAGATTGAGTATGTTGTAAGGTCATAGAAAGCGATAGAACACTGCAACCGGAAAGACAAAACTTGAAATAATTTCAAATAAATCTAAAATCAATGTTTTTATATTTATTACTTGCACTTATATACCAGTTTGTATAACAAATACAAAATACCTTGTACATTATGATGAAATACTAGTTTCGTCTTTGAATTGGAAATCTTGTGATTTGTATTTAATAGCAACACAGAATAGAATGTTTTATCCAAAACATATTAGAAGAATTGATTCGAAATAGGGTGAGATTAAACCCAGCAATAAAAAAGATAAACGGACGTAATTTTAAAGGAAGTTAGGCATTCAATTTTATTAATATGATTTTATATAATGTCCAAAAAGGTGACATTATATTTTTTTATTAATTAAAATAATTAAAAACAAAAAGTTGTAGGTAAAGCTTTGTAATTTAATGTCTTAGGGCAACGAGTGGCTGGTTGTAAATACTGAATTATGACGAGATGTTATAATTCCGAACACATAGCGCGCCGGCTCGCGGTTCGTCTCGAAAACAGCAAAGGAATGTTATTAAAAAGTTATGGGATAAGCCGACGGCACGTGCCCGGCGACGCCTTCTCTTAATCATAAACTTTAAATACGAAAATATTTTTTACACCTTTCTTGACACCGCAGTAATAGCCTCTAGTGTCTTTGTTCTTTTGCGATCTGATTACCAGATTTATAACTAATAATAATTATGTTTAATCGAACCTAATTAATCGATCTAAAGATTGAATAATCGATCTGATTAGTCATTATTAACTTTTTCTTCGTATAATAATTCTGCAATTATATATTCAGTAAGTGAATAAACCTTAAAAAGACTTTAGTTACTCATATTACCAAAGGACATAATATTTTTCGTCGTTCAATTAAACGCAACGCCGCAGTACAGAGGCGCTCGGAATTAATTCCACAGCTAAGTAGATAATGTAGGGAAGGAGCTGCCCCTCCCTACCGCTCTCTTCACGCCTCAAGAAGAACTTTCAATTATGATTTTGTCTAATTTTAATTAAGTGCTCTCAAAAAGGCTTTTCTTCGTCGAAATTAATATTTGAATATAATTTGGGAGGAGCGCGCGGGCGGAGTCTGTCGTTGGAGGAATAATTAATTCCATTATGTAGGTAAGTGGTCCGGTTCTGCTTGCCACCCGCGCCTCCCCGCTTCGCTACCACTGCCACTACACAGTCAACACAGCTTCAGAATTTAATTGCTTCGCGGCAATAAAAACGAGATAAATAAGTACGCGGAATAGTAATGCCTTAATTTTACATGAATTATATAATAACTGAAACAGAAACGAAGTAGGTAGTCGTAGTGAGCGACAATTTGCGCAACAGGTCGGGGCGGAAGCGACCTGCAGCGGCGTGATTGCGACCAAATGTTTCCTCCGCAGCGTCTGGCTCACGGTTTTTGCCGGATTTTTTGTCCTCTCTTACTGATAAGTATATGTGCCATTGATAGGTTCGGCTTCGTGTTTGTTTAAGCCGCGACTCAACGCGTAAAGGAAGTGTTATAGTTAGAAATGGGTGTTATAACTTGAGTGTTCAAACTATATATTAATTTATAAATGTATTTGAATATTGAGAAATAATGAGAAAAATATTTTGGTCGCAGGTGTATCGGTAAGGCCGTTATCCAGTATGCGTCAAGATTCGCTTCCGATGCTGGCAGAACGCCTACTGGCTAGCCGCGCCGCCGCGTTCGTGGCGGGGCTGCCGGCTGAGCTATACTCCGGCGCCCTGCTGGCCGCGTGGCCTCCGTCGCCGCCAGCGCCATTACTACCACCTCCCGCTCCGGAACTAGAACGAGCACGAAAACGACGCCGCACACCCAAACTGGATGACACTGCATCTACAGCTCCACCGTCGCCTCCATCTTCAGGCTCTTCCCCTGGTGCTGCCGATCCACCTCGCGATAAGCTCTTTACTTGTAAAGTATGTTCTCGATCATTCGGCTACAAACACGTTCTACAAAACCATGAGCGTACACACACTGGAGAGAAACCTTTTGAATGTGGAGAATGCCACAAACGCTTCACTCGCGATCACCATCTCAAGACCCATCTTCGCTTGCACACTGGAGAAAAGCCGTACAGTTGCCCGCACTGTCCACGACACTTCGTCCAGGTCGCCAATCTACGGCGACACTTGCGCGTGCACACTGGTGAACGACCGTACGCGTGCGCGCGCTGTCCAGCACGTTTCTCTGATTCCAATCAACTCAAAGCACACGCACTTGTGCATGAAGGTGACGCACCATTTGCGTGTCGCTGCGGAGCAAGGTTTAGGAGAAGACAGGCGGCAGCACTTCATAGGTGTTCAGGAGGGGGATGCGAAACCGATGCACCCAGCCCTCCAGCTGCTGTAGCTCCTGATTGGCGCTGGGACGAATGGCCCGAACAGACGGAGCCCGAGGATCTGTCGCTGCCGCGAAGGCCGGCCACGCCGGACTCGCCGACCGACCTGCGTGTGCACTCCGCGTAGTGTGTGCTCCTCCTGTGCCACAGGCTGCGCGCCGTTGAGCCGGTATACGAGTTCCTTCTTCATAGAGTCGCGCCACCGTCGGCCGTCATCGTAACGACTTGTTTTCGATGTTCCTTTATTTCTTTCTACGACCTTTAAATGTATTTGTGAGACACTAAATCAACACTTGCTCTAGAAAACGTTGCAATGGTCGATGTTTTTTCGCGCTCTTTGTTAACCTTCTCGGTAAGACTACTGACCAGTCTCGTTTGGTAGTTACCTTTTCATTATACGTACGCAAAAAGCGCTCTTTTTATGGATGTTACAGTTTAGAAGTTTATTGTCGTGCCATTTGCATAATCGCAAGGCGATGTAGTGCAAAAACTTAGCCATTTTTACTCTTTTGTTTCGCCAGTTACAAAACACAGAACAAGTTGCACAAAGATATTTTATGATTTATTATCTCTTTGTCCACGAAACGATAGAAAAACTTGTTCGTTATGCTTAACGTTTATTGATCTGGAATCGACGTCCTCCCTCGCGCCCGTCCAACTGTAACCGGAATCCGATCGAGAAGGCCGCGACATTCCCTTATTATTTCAGCGACAAAGGCTAGTTAACAATCGGTGATTATTAAGTATTGATTCGGGCGGGAGTTCCGCAGCCGGACAAAGACGTCGCCATTGTTCGCGCCCTGATACGAGTTTCGTTACAACCGGTTCATAATCACCCTTATTATACCCAATTCTCAGCTTTTTCAATGGCTTCTTAAATTTTTGATAGTTTTCGTGATTTTATTATTACGTTCTCTAACGGAATTTACGTGTTGTAACCGATACTCTCACATAATACACTTATAGGGGATGATTATTTGAAATCAATGTAGCTTAGGCAGTAGGTAATTACTGATGAAAATAAGTTATTTGAAAGGATACGTCGACAAAAGACGAGCCGATCGGGCGCAGCGAGCTTTTGTAAATAATGCTATCTATAAAGTATTTATTATTTATCGTTTAGATTGTAGGTGTTCTATTAAAAGCATATATTGTGAAAACGATTACTGTTAATATTCTGTGTACATAGGTATTTAAGATGAATTGTCCGTCATAGATGATTGGATATTTACAGCTAACTAATAAGTTATATAGAACATCAAGGGAGATATGTGTGTGTTGTTGTATTCAAATAATCGTCCGTGGATGTTAAACATACGTCAGTGTTGTATGTGAACTTGGGCCATGTACATGTTTAACTTGTGCTCTGTTAGGAAATATTATGTATAGTTCTTAAGATACAGTCAAAATATTTAATGTCATTGTATATACATTTAGTTTATATATGTGTAGAAAATTCGTTGTGCACATGGCCTTAGTGTTTAGAATTAAAAACCGCGAAGATGAAGCGTGGTACCGATTGAGAGGTACGAGTGCGCAGAATTATTGCAATCTGTTCTACGGGTATTAGTTTCCTATTAGGTGTAATGTTTTTATTTGTCATTTGAAATTTCTTTTGATGCTAACGGTATTTGTTTTAAATGTTTTACGCACATGATTTATAATTATCATATTTACGTATTTAAGCGATGATGATTGTTGAATTTAATATTATTTTATTTTTCATTAGGGTTATGTATATGGTAGGTGAATAGTTAGCATTTTTTCTATAGTGTAAAATAAAATAAAAAATAAAATATTTTTCCCAAAGAAATAATTGGTACAAAATTGAATGTGTACAAATTTGAATGTTTAAATTTAGAATTCGTAATTTTCATGTTGCAATGTTGTAATTTACGGTAGCTAGTGTAATGTTAGTGACGGGTGCCATTATCTACCTCATACGAACGGTTACACCGTGCCAGGGTAAAGAGCCAAAGTACTTCAAATATTTTCTATTGTTCTCCTCTATTGAGATAACGTAAAACACCAGGTTGACCCGATGATATCCGCCTACCGACAACCTATTATATATGTATCACTTGAGACTGACTATTCCATACAATACCCTTAATATTTGACTTAATTTCACTTATTTTACAATACCTGGCCTATCTCAAGTACCTCCCATTTTACAATTTCATAATCTATTGTGCTATGCAATTATTTTGAGTTCCTATTTTGATTAATATTTTTAATTGTTTCATTTTCGAATATTGTTCACATAGTATGTAATTAAAATAACTTGGTGCCATCTGTTGAATGATACGTTTACAAAGAATTAAGAAAAACTTTAGAAACGACAACTACCTCAACCTAGTGAATTAGGTGATCTTATAAAGTAATGTAATGTGAACGAACATGACAGAAGTCGTTCGACTTCTAATATTTATATTTCATAGGATTCGATGTCACAAAGTTATGATACGATAAATATACATATGTATTCGTTTATCAATGTCCAGTACATAACTATTAATAAAGAGATGTTTGTTATTTATTTTGTTGTCTCATTACGTCATCTGCTGAATAATGATAATGTATCCGAGTTGCTTTTAATACACTATTCGATACTGGTTCAATGCCAGTTTGGTGAAGTTTTACTTCATAGACCGGTGCAATGCTACTGTACTTGTCTATGGCGATATGTTGCCTTCTTGAAGTGGACGTGTGACCCCGGATAGCTGGCGGAGCCATGGATTCTAACATCATAGATTAGGACCTAAAAATCTGATACTTGTATACATTACTCTGATACTGATACTCGGATAAACGGACTCTAAGAATATCACGAAGAGCATCCGTAACCGGATCATCATCATCACCTTATTACATTTTGGTTTAAATTACAATATGCACATTGAATGAATGGTAGCTAATAAGGACTTATTCGTTCGAACGATCAAAAAATATCGTTAATTATTTAAAGATTAAGATCTATTAGCGTCAAGCAGTTGCAATGAGGCGGAGATACTACATGATTCATACATATTTAAGTGTACCTAGAAAGCATCGTTTAGTCACCAATATTGTTAACTTAGCAAATACTCTCATGAGCATGTAACACCTCATGCCGGCTGATTAAACAAAAATAAGAAATCGAAGCCACATTATATTGACTTTAGATTAAATAGGTAATCACTATTCAACTTATAACGTAACATCACGCCTGTAATCCCCGAAGAGGTAGGCAGAAGAGTGTAGTACACTCCCACGTTTCACCGGCTGCTTTTATGTCCCAATATGGAATAGTTGGTGAGTCTATTGCCGTACACTGGGCATAAATCTAGACTCCGAGTCAATACCAGAAAATCTAAGTTCGAATAATCCAACATTACCCGGGATTTGAACCCAAGACATCACGATCGGTTTTCGCGCTTGCAACCAACACGACCAACGAGGCAGTTAACATAACATAACATTAACATAACAAAGTGAATTAAATTGCAGTTACATTATTTACAGTAATATTTAAGAACCACACTTTAACACGCACCAAGTTAAGGATTGGTTTTCCACAAATGTACTAAATCGTTCACCTATCGAAGAAAATAAAACTTATTGAAAAATTCAGAAGGATTAGTTGCAATTAATGACCTTGCTTTTACTACACACATTATTAGATTATTATTATTATATCATATTTTTCTAACATAGATTATCTATTAGACATTTCTATTAGTAGCTGGATTTGTGCCCAGTGTATGGCAATGGGCTCACCACCTATTCCATAATGGGATGTAAACGTAACTGGTGAAATGTGGGAATGCACTACACTCTACCTGCCTCCTCGGGGATTACAGTAGTGATGTTACGTATTGTTATATCATATTAATTTTGCATTCATTCAACGACACTTAGACTATTCAACCACTCGACTTTGAATTGGACACCACATCATCATAACTAACGTCTTACTGTTAAACATAGACCTGTCTCAACACCGCGGGTGTGGTTCACCAGTAGTATTGAACAAGCATATAATATACTACACTTGTCCACTGTTTGAGGTACACAACTCCCAAACAGCGACTACAGCTCAGTTTTGAAGAAGCACACAATATACATCCCTCGTCCACTGCTAGAGGTAGACCTGCCCTAAACACCGCGGACTTGGTCCAGCGGCAGTTATTGGAGCAGGCGGTATTGGCATGTCCGCGGCGACACACGCGGGCATCCGG
>DVOY01000276.1:0-12564 GCA_018237585.1 Apyrrothrix maculosa | reverse complement strand
TTCGCCTGAGACTCTATGAAGCGGCCAAAGTTAAGATTGGACGACAGATCCATCCCCAGTAGCAGAAGGTGGTCAGTAATGGGGACGGACACATCTTGGAGAGTCGGAGTGAGGTGAAAAGGACCCCGTACTAAGTTGAAGTAGATGATAATTGTCGTTGCAGGATTAATAGTTGTTCCGCCCGCGAGTGCTCGAGAAGGCGAGCCGGCGCGGGCTGGCGCGGGGATGGCGCGGGCTGGCGCGGGCCGGCGCTCGCCGGTTACGTCGCCGCTTTACTTTCACGCGAGCTGCCTTTTAGAAACCTTGCCTAATTACGTATCATGCGAGGCACAGAACAGGTGTATGAGAAGTGCAATCAGATCCGCGATTAGCGAGCCGAGGATATCATTATTCATTACCGAAAGCTGCCGTTAATAAGTGGGACGCGGCACGCAACGAGTGAATTTTCCAACAGCCGAAGTAATTAATCAATTATCTAGCCTCCTCATTGTTTGTGGCTGAAACTTTGTTGCTCCGCCGAGCGCAGGCGCGCGGCGACTTGCGGTGTTACATGTGTGCATATGCACAACGAACGTACAAATATGATATTTATTTCATGAACGAAATCTGTATGAATGTAATTAAAACATGAAATTTATTTTGTGGTTTCAAATAATATTGTTGACCATTTAGACCAGCTCATTATCAAATCGAGATGTTATTATTTTATGGAAATTGTGAAAAATTAGGAGTTACAGAAAAGAAGATAACATTGTGACCATAACCAGTCCGAATCGTTACCGGGTGACTCATTATACTCGTATTTCGAATTTACAAATGATTGAATTTCAATCAAACACCGAATCAAAAGCAATTTCGCTCACCTGCATCCATCAATCACTATTCGGAGGCCGGGCGAAGGTGCGCTTTAGGAAGCGGAATGCAAATAGCGCAGATAAGTTTTAATACAGGCCGCGGCCGGCTAATGGCCGGCTCCAGCCACTAATGTCACGTTCGGCCTCTCATTAATCGCGCCCGGCGCGCTACAAAGCAACGTGCTTTTATCTGTTTTCCGCAACACGGGCGTATTGTGCCCACTGCAAGATCGTGGACTTAAATCGTTTCTACATGGGCATGTTTTAGCGGAAAATAGAGCCTTTCTAACGGGGAAATGTGTACAGTTGGAACGCTTTACGAGTTAACGTCCTTACTGAATGCAGTTCCGTGCGCTGCGGCCGCCGCGACCTCGGCTCGATGCACTTGCGAGAAGTCGCTTTCCGTAACCCCTGCTCCCCTGCACGCACTCGAGTGATCCGGGAGCGGATATAACACGCACATTGAAACGGAAACGTATCGTCGGCTTTTACCCGTCACTTGATTTAAAGAAATAGACCAGGATAATCAGATTTTACCAAAGAAATTGTAGTACTAACATGAAATATAAATTTGTAAGGTGGACGCCATTTTACGATCGTCATTCTCAGTAACACCTTCGCTAAGCAATCACACGTTACTTACGGCCATTTACCACCTAATTACAAGCAAGCGGTGTACAATGATTGCCGTGACAAGGATTGCGCCGGACCGCCAGCTACGGTCGCGTCGCCAGACAGGTTTATGTAAAACGACAGCGTATTAAACGAACGACATCGACGACTTTTAGTTAACGTATACCCAGGCACATGTTGTTCGATACTTGGGGTCGGCGGCCGGCTGGCAGACCGCCGGCCGGTAGTAGTTCAGTCGGCCGAAGTACTCTCCGCGCTCGTACGCTCACAGATACTTGACAAATGGAACTACAATGACCACAACAACGCTCGTCGGTATGATATCGACCGTGGTCGCTCAAAGAGCCTGCTCGGAGACGTCGCCATATAAACGTGGCCGGCCCATATGTCAGTGAGTGTAAGTCATTGTGCTGAGAAATATATTGTGTGTGGTCCGATGTGAGGTTTATCGACGTGCTTTGTCTCGATAACACAGATAAATGCGTGCGTCCAATAGAATAGCGGACGACAATGAATGTGACATACTCTTTCGTTAAATTCACTGTGACAGCCCGTACACACGTGATTTAAGATAAATCTGTTACGAATTTTAATGGAAATCGGCAATTTCTCAATACCGAGGAGAGGGATATGCGTCCTCGGCTAAAAATTCAATTAATAATCGATCAAAAAAGTATATAAAATCGACAGCCCTAGTGCGTTCACGATCGAATCGGCGTATTACGAGCGGCGGGCGTAATAACGGCCCGCGCGCGCATAATGGCCCACTTCTTACACTCTTAATTGATTAGCGGCCGCGCCGGCTAATGATAAAGGAAGGTGAAAAGAAACAAAACGAACGCATCCCGATTTGCGCTCGAACCCGCGCCTAGACGCACCGCCGCAGACGCACCAGCCGCGCGCCGCCTAACGACTTCCGACAGGCTACTTACACTCGGCGAGCAATGCTCGCCTATTATCTGCACACCGCCATTACACATCCACTCAATAAGAGATTCTTACAGCGACCGGTTGACTACATTGCATTGAAGCCGTGAAAACGTCACTTTCTTCGAAATACACATTCATTGCAAGAATGTGACCGTAAGCGCGGAGCTAAACATCTATTCATTAACCTCTAGCTCGACCGTATCGATTGTAAAGACGTTACAGGTATTTAATCAATAATTCCCATAGCTTATTATAATCATTTTATAGTAGAATAATTTCATAGCTTACCTATAATTATCAGGCCAAGCGCCTACTTCCGCTAGTTTATTCTGAGGATGGCCACTCAGTTGCCGCGAGGTCCAGTGGTTGTGCGCTGACATTCCGTGGTCTTGTTTGGTGTAGTCCCCATAGCCGTAGGGATGGGGCATGGCTTCGGCGGGGCTCGCGTACGTGGAATGCTGGTAGGATATTCCACTCGGCTGACTGGCAGCCGGGCTTGCGGCGGGCGGGCAGGGCTCGGCCGGGGCTGGCAGCGGCGTCGGGATTTCCGACACATGAGAAAGAGGAGTAAGATTTCCCGAAGAGAACGAACTAGATGTTGGCGGATGTAGCGCTGAGGCTGCGAGAGCTGACTGGCACACGGGAGCCGCCAGGGCCGACTGGTGCAGAGACGGGGCAAGGGCGGAATTTAAGACGGAACTGGTTCCCAACGCGGAGGAGTACGATTGTTGCCAAGACGCGCACTGAGTGTTGAAACTTGTCGGCGGCTCGTACTGCTGGTGGACGGAGGGGAAAGCCGACTGCAGGGACATTGTATTGAAGGCACTTAATTGTTGTGAGTTTAGTTGCTTTCGAAGGCGGGCTCTTCGGTTCGAAAACCACACCTATGAAAGAAAAAAAATATTGCGATTATATACTATGCGATGCAATTATATATATACTAAATAATATTAACAATATTAAAACAATACGTCATATAACGGACTAAAGCGTTTCGAAGCTAATCACAGAGTGCAACAGATGCAGCCTTGTAATATTAATGTTCTCGGCGGTCAATGCAATAGAAACTTGAATTAAAACTGAGGTAAGTCCAACAAATTAACGGTATAGATAATTACAGCGTAGGACAAAGCCGATTACATTTAGTTAGAGTCGCAGCGACGAGGGCCATTAGTTCCACAAAAGGGGTAGCGAACCGGTAGCGAGGCGCAACATGTGGCGCGGGAGTTACAATATTTTAATTAATTACGCCGGTAATTACCCCATTTTTTAGGTCAAGTAGTCGCTGTGGGCGGGCAGCCCGCGCAACGCAACAATGAGGTTGTTTGATTACTCCCGGCGCAATCAGCTGGCGTCACTCTCGAGTGTTGTAAGAAGTTACGTCGCTTTCCATTCTCTAAGGCAGCCGCCGACGCAGGCCTCGCGTCTTTACATAATTATATATATTTTGAGGATGGTTCTATTAACTAAGGACACTTTATAGAATAATGTTTCAATTAATTTTATGTTATTTCTTGATTTTATTCAGACCGCTTCGTTATTCGAGTGGTTGCAAGCGCGCTTGCTAGTCGATAGGTCCTGGATTTGATTCCGCGGGTCGGGCAAACTTTTATTGAGTTTTTCAAATGTGCAATCTCCAGCAGTAGCTGGGAATCTGCATTTGTGGCCCGAGCGCGGCGCTGCGCACAGCCCCGCGCACAGCCCCGTGCCGTGCTGGCACGTATACACTAAGTGAATAATCATGGGAACCGGAGAATCCTGTGTCCTGCGGAACAATACCTACCTGATGTTGTACTTTTGTTGTCATTACGAAAACAAATCGATAGCTCCGTAAATCTGCTCGTACCAACCTGCACTCGAGCCTCCGTGAGCTTCGTCTTCTGCGCTAGCTCCTCTCGTGTATATACATCCGGATATTGAGTTCTAGTGAAAGCCCGTTCCAAAGCCTCGAGCTGATCTCCAGAGAAGGTGGTCCGAGACCTCCGTTGTTTCCTCTTCAGCGTGATGCCGGGCTCGGACTCCGTGTCTGAATCCTCACAAGATGACGGACCTAGGACAACAGAAATAACACAGTTGGTAACGCACAAAACTTACTGCTGGAAGTAATCACTTGGACGGCCACGTACTCGGCCATGCTGCTGCAGCACCGAGTGCAGTATGTATGCAGTGACATATGGATTTGATATTTTGTAAGCGTACAGTTCAATTTGTATATAGGAAATAATGTGACGCAACACGTGGATCTCTAAATCGTGTAATTGAAGCTTTATTATGTTTGTTTCTAGCGCGTTAATTCTCTTTTGTTGCCTTGTGTCTATCACTGCCGGCGGGGCGCGGCGGCGCGGCGGCGCGGCCACACGCGCTCCCGATTAAATTAAATGTAACCACAATGTACATTATTACACTTACAGAACATACTAATGAGTTTCTTAAGCCTCAATAATGTTACTCTCCACTGACTGTGTTCTTTCGACTTCTGCTTCAACCTTGCGCATTACGTGCACAATAAACACTTGCAGGAGTGTTGTTTCATGATGTCGTGGTTCGGCTGTAGTGACGGCTACAACTAACCAAACAAGCGTAGCTACTTTTTGCGACGTCATATAAATGGGTTATATTGTCTCTTGTTCATTTAATTGGGTAGTATGAATGCTATGAGATCTTAATATATATTTATAAAAATGAATGTTCGTCTGTATGTTCTTTATAGAATCGTAAACTATGCATTTGATCATGTGATGATCTTCAACAAAGTTGTTTACGGACCAGATGGAAAAACAAGAACTATTGTGTATCACATAACACTTTAATAAATATCGAATTGAAACGAAACGCTGTAATGTCACATTATTTTCGAAATGTGACATTACAGCCTTCAAATTTATTTTAATTAAATCCTTCAAATTTATTTTAGTTGGTGACGTATCAGCGCGCGCAGGGTACGGCTAGGAAATAATATTTCTAAATGAGTTTGAAAATAATTGTAGTGCAAGTCGAAATGGTGCAACAGAGTTTGTATACAATATTGATGATTCGTGTAAATATTCAGTTAGTCATTCACTTGCGGCTCTACGAAGATGCGACGGCGCGCCCGGCATCGCCCGGCGCACAGATTACTCGCGCCGCACAACTTAATATGCATAATCTTATCGCGGCGCAGAATCTCGCCGCCAAACCGCGCTCGGCGGGATATTAGGAGCGCCATTTTATATCGGAGAGCCGCACGGCGCAACACGTGCACGCGGACAGATTGTCGTAATGCAAGCCTCGCGGCCAAACGCGATGGGATAATAACCGCTTTGGATACTAATTTCATTTTTATAACCTACAATTTCCGAAGCCGACCGAGGGGCGCTGCCGTGGCGTGCGCGCGCGCCTCGCTTCATTTTTACGTGGATTATTAACTTTATACGCCATTTTGCGAAGTTTGCGAACGTTTCCGACGTTCTCATTACAAGAATAAAATTATAATAATAGTGCGCTTTAAACTAAATGAAGTGATTATGGGCTCCAACCGACGCTAAACACTACGATGACACGGCCTGTTATTTATGCATCATTATGTTGAAGGTTTCGCAGGAGAATTAAAATATAATTGAAATCAAACTTCTCAAGGATTTCTTTAACTGGAACTAAATGTGTTGCTAACATCTAATTTTAAAAATAGCCTTGCGGTGGCGGCGGCGTCGTGTACTTGAAGCAAGTGTAGCGCTCAAGTGCCTCTTGTACCGACAGCTCTGGAAACTCGTGCAATATGCAGCGCAATGCAAATAAGAAGCGCACAAGGACGATGTGCGGCGGAGTGGCTGAACTGTGCCAGCGCTACACACGAAACAAGCTCACAAGTTGCGTTATAATCCATTAGGCCAAGGTAAGTATAACTTACCTAGAATACCGTCAATGCTATGATTTCTTCGAGGGTCTGTGTCGTCTCTTTTGCCGCCTCGTATGAGTCTCGAAATGGAGCTCACGGACGGAGCAGTGTTTTTATCACAAACGCCTTCTTTTATAAGTTTATCTCTAATCTCCCAGGAAAATATACCTGGGTTTTGTCTCTTGAGCTCTTCGATCCTGTTTTCTACTTCAGGCGTTGCCACCCTCGGCTTGGAGCCGCCGATCACTCCTGGGCGAATGGAACCAGTTTCCTGTTGACAATAATGACATTGAAATAATTGCTTACAAGTAACGTAACATCACGCCTGTAATCCCCGAAGATGTAGGCAGAGGTGTATAGTATACTCCCACGATTCACCAGTTACGTTTACGTTCCAATATGGAATAGGTCTATTGCCATACACCGGGCACATGAGAGGGTTAAGGCCACAGTCTACTGCGCTGGCCAAGTGCGGGTTGGCAGACTTCACACACCTTAGAAAACATTTTTTTTATCTCTAAAGTGTGCAGGTTTCCTCACGATGTTTTCCTTCACCGTTATAGCAAGTGATATTCAAACTTAAAACGCACATTTTGTAAAGAGGTGCGCGCCATGGATTTGAACCCGGCCTCACGGAGTGAGAGGCTGAAGTTCATACCACTAGGCTATCACTGTAAGCGATTGTATAATCGGTATTCATATGGTTATCCATATCGTATAAATGGTTTTCGCTGATTTTAATTTTATAGACTTGAAATGAGAATGTTAATAGATTCAGATGCTCAAGGAGACCAAGATCGAGTCTGAAGTCTCCAACATTGGCGTGCATATATGAAGGCAGTGATGAAAATAGAAGAAACATGCGTTTTAAATGATAAAGATACTTGGCACTCGGTGTTCTCTGCCTACCCTGTAAAAACCTGGCGTGATGATACAACGATGATCATTACTAGTAAAGTATAAAACAAAACGAATATTTCAAAGTAATGTCACAAGTGGAAGATATTCGTACTTACGTCTCAATCAGATGTAATACAGGAAGCATTTCCTACGTGCCCCAGTCCGTGCAGGATGTGAAGCGGAACGCGTCACATGTGCAATACGAAACGAGTGCGAACACGAAATAGAGCAACGGTGTGCGCGAATACCCAGTTCATATTTGTGTCACTTTGACTTTATTGAGAACTGTATCAATTCAGGAGGGCACGTTTTTGCTGCGGTTTTTTCGGTCACGCATCAAATACTTCACTTTTTCATCAGACTGCTGAATAACTAGGGGCGTGTATTGAATATAACGGACTGCGTGTGAATTAGAAGGGTGAATTTGAAGACAAAATTGACTAAAAAATGCGAAATCGTTACTCTCATCTCTTAACGCTAACTTCAGGGCCTTTTTATATCACAGACGTGTTTTTTTTTCAATTGTATTGTGTAATTATTTTTTCATATTTACAACCAATCCATTTGAAATATTCGAAATGCTCGGAGGGCACGCACCAAACTGGTGACCCTGCCACGCTTTCAACTTGTTACGGGTAAAATTAATTACTTTCCTTGCTATCAATCATGAACCTACATTTAAGTTAGTCTTGCAATATGAGTAAGAAAAATGTCTAGTATGAAGTTAAATAAGGATGTTAGAGGTCTAGGGATACAATATGAAACTTTGTGTAGCAAAATTGTTTAATTTGAATATAAATTCAACGTAATCCTTTTTTATGTGTTACAAATTCTAGAACTGTAGTAAGTATCCTTATACTTTAATATTTCAAGCTATTATTATATTTACAACAGAACTACATTTAAATAATAAAGAGCCGCTAATAGCTTTTGTTGTTGTTTCGAAAACCTACATATTGTTAAGTCAAATAAATTGGTTGAAATATTATACTTAAAATAAATTAATTATTTTAAAACCTTCATCACTTCACTATAAATCAAATTAAAAAAAATACAAGAACTTACATAAAATGTTATATATCTATATGCCTATAATCAGAAAGAAGTTACAAAATTTTAATTAATTCATTCGTATCCTTACAAAAGTGAAGTGAACGATAATATGTTACATATCTTATGGGTTATCTTATGGGTTAACGTTCTAACTTTTCTATTTCTGGCAGTTAATTTTCAAATACACCACTAGCAGCTTCATTACGTGAGAGTACGTAATCAAGCGCCACGTTGGATCGTCGGCGCTGTCAACTTATCACGGACGAAATTAATTACCACGCTATCAATCATGACGACAAACTGTTTCAATATGTATTCATAACCGCCGCCCGGCGATTTTGCGGCTCATGATCGTATAATTAACTAAAAAGCCACAAAAAATGGCGGGGACTTTTAGTTGACATGTTTGTCAAACAATAAACGACATTCCATTTTTTTGTGGTGTTAGATTGAGTTTTCAGTGTTTTTTGCTTATATTTTTTAACCGTTGCGCAATGAAAAGAATCTCTTCGAGATTCAACGTTGATAGTTAAAACTTAAACGACGCTGAATGAAAAATAATATCTCAGAGATAACGTAAATAGTTGAAAATTTAATACATAACAAAGTCGATTAATGTAGTAAAATAGTAGTCATTTATTAAAGTATTCTTTAGCACTTCCTCATATTATTCCTATCACAATAACCACAAACGATTAATAATTTGCTATTTATGGAAATGATGATTGTATTAAACCTGCAGGCGATGAGGCGATGGCCATTAGGGGAATCGTGACCAGTCGGTACGCAAAAACTATATGTATGGCTGATAATAAAAGACTGCCATACTAATGACGCTAACCTATATTTTAGACCTATATATATTGTTCTATTAGTTATAAATTATCGATATCACGTACGTAATATAGGGAACGGATTAATGACTTGTTTGCGTTCGTTCAATAAAACATTAAAACAGAACAAGTTACGAACAATTTATTCATAATATAATATCACGCCAGTATATCCCGAAGGGGTAGGCAGAATAACGTAGTCTAATACAACTCATCGGTTATGTTAAGAGTCAAGTAATGCATGCATTGGGCATATAAGGCAATAGCCTTACACCGAGCGCATATCCAGAGTCCGTGCTACAACTGGGAATTTTGAAGTTAGAGAAACTCAGTAACAATTTATTAATCCAGTTATTATTTTAAATCTAAAATTGTATGTCTAAAAGAAATCTAATATAAAATATTTTATTCCCGGCAATAGAAGGTTACGTCGCCTCCGTCCAGAAGGCCCAATAACCTTAGGAAGGCAGCGAGATGGACTGATTGATAGATATATAACTGAAAAAAACTCAGCCGCGGCCAATAAATAACTAATATTAACTTTAAATCTTGTACACATATTGGGAATAAAATGTTCGCACGGCTGATTGGACGTTCACATATCCTAAAATGCTACCAATATTTACTCTTCGACCGGCTATGTCTTGATTGCTTGTTTGTATATAAAGAAAAACTAGCCAAATACACGCACACGGGTCCCGGCGGTGAAACAATAAAGTCGCCCACACATATTTGTAACACCAGAAGACACGCCAATGTGTCGCTTGGCTTTGAGGACCACATTTTTCCCCACTTTGAGAACCATTATTCTAAAGAGGCCGACATTCTCAAACAATTCCACGCTTTAAGTATATAAAAAATAACGCTTCATCATCATCAACCCTTTTTATCGTCCCGCGGCTGAACACTGTTCCACTCACAATGGAAAGGTTCAAGGCCGCAGTTGTGAGTAGGTAGGTACCGCTTCAATGGTTAATTTTACGGTGTTCAATACTCCCAGCAATAACAGGCTCGTACCTATATTTTAATCGAAAATTACATACAAACACAAAAAAACGTAGCCAATCAACCTCACTTTTGCTAGTTTTATATTTATTGAGCAAATTGATAACATTGGAATATTCGTGAACAAATATTTGCGAGTATACGATGAAATAATAGTAGTAGTAGCATATAGTGTACATGTTGAAGGTCGCAAAAAAATCAAAAAGTACAGAACATATTCTTAGTAAAAATGTTTAATACTGTGTACAAAAATATAACTTAGTTCATATTTAACATGATCAATTGCTGTCTTACTATTAATGAAGTATACATAGTTACCGGTTCGATTCTGATCAATTACCGAGTTAATAGAAACGTTCCTAAGCAATTGGAGGGTTGCAATAAATAATTTATGAGCCCCATATACTTATAAAGGTATTCCCATTGATTACATTCTGTAGGGCCGGAAATAGAAATGCCTTTTTATAGAAGTACTTAAGATACATGAATAATAATGGAATACAATAATGACTAGCTTTAGGCCGTGTCACGGTGGCAGACAGAGCACGATTAGTCAAGTTAAGCAACGTTGGGCGCAGTTAGCTTTTAAATGAGCGATACATTGTTATGAGCATTACGTAATACTTATTTGAAGTATAAGCGATGATTCGATAGTGTTGTAGTACTCATTTGAAGTGTGAGTGATGATTCGATAGTGTTGTAGTACTCATTTGAAGTATGAGTGATGATTCGATAGTGTTGTAGTACTCATTTGAAGTATGAGTGATGATTCGATAGTGTTATCAGTATTAAAGCCGAATTGGCCGAATCAGTATTCTTCAACTAATAGAACTGCGGAAACGTGATGCAATAAACTTCATAGCACCTTCAACTTTTGGGTGAAACAGAAGTAGGACAATATGTGAACCGAACCGAACCATGTCAATGTCCTTAAAAATTAACAGATCAAAACAGTTTAACGTCTATTTCAAAAATACTAAATAAATACAATGTTAATTATTCATGTGTGTTTCAGAATGTTTATTTCGATTCAAATATCTGAATTCTTCTTCACTGTAGTTTCACGGAGAATAACCAAACTTAACTTCAGTAATCCACGTTGCTTCATAAAGATGCTGAATAGAGTTTGAGCGGCGACAAAACATTGATTGAACTTAATGTCACTCAATTCCCGTCTCCCGTACAATAGTCTCAAGTGTTGCCACCCATGTATTAGGGTAGCTTTACACTGGTCACACCGATGACTAATAATTATTATAACACCACGCCAAGTCTTTTATAGGAGAATAAGAGCACTGAAACCCAAATATCTCCTCTGTCCTACTGACCTAACGTGCGATACATTAATCACCCACTTCATACACGCATATGAAATGAATAACGCTATTAACAATAACATCGTATTGTATTAATATTTAATATTATAACGTATTAAATATTCGATATAAGACCCTGCGGGCAGAGTACATGTGTATTACAAATTTTAGGTAATGATACGTGAGAGTTAAAAGACATTTTAGGATATTTATTTGAGAACGTGTCGACCCGAGGGTCGAATGGCCAGCGAAATGGCGAATGGCTAAACAGATCATCCATTGCGTTATTAAAATTTAAATAATATAACACCAAACAACCAGCTTTCATATTTCCAAAGTATATTTCGGAGTTTATATATTAACGTTCTATACGTTAATTGATTTAACACAGCCAACACCTGCAAGTGGAAATAACCCAAAACTAATTTGGTACGCATTCGTATTCAAGATATTTGCTAATAACGACTGTAACTAATTCACCGCGAAGACGAATCGGTAAATAAACCAACACACTAGTTTACACATGTGCATATTATACAGTTCATTTTCTGAGTATATATACACAAGCATGTAGTGGTTTAGGTTATTTAAAATCCTATCTCTAATTTGACTATCACACCAATCTTCACCAAATAGGAGTGATACTGGCTGAACTTGTAAGAACCTTGCGAATAACAAGAGGGTGATGAATGTCTGAAAAGTACACCAGGTCTCTAAAAGTAGAGATACATATTTGACAGTCCATGCTCTGTGTCTACCCCGTAGAGACCCTGGCGCCACGGTACAATAACTATTTTATTTATTTTATTAGGAAAACAATACAGTTTTATAACTATAAATTACTTAACTATCATATAAACTATACTAACCCATTAACATGCTTAGACATATTGATGTCTAAATGGTTGTTTATGTATCTTTATTTATTTACGAATGCGTACGTGACTGCCGTTATGTGGGCCCGCCCTTACTGCATCCAGGATACGAGCTTCAATTGGTTTATATTAGTCGTGACGCACACCAACCAATATGGGCCTGTTCGGGCGATCTTCATCTATTTTATTGTTATTGTTCGTGAATGATACCGATTCTTGATCTATTTTAGTATTATTAGACTCAATACTTGTAGGTTGGTGATGGTAAAAATACCTAAACTAAATGTTATG
>DVOY01000275.1:0-12570 GCA_018237585.1 Apyrrothrix maculosa | reverse complement strand
GACATGTACGTACGTTGCACGCTTCTTGTTGGGGAGTTGGAAGGATAGGTTAGGTTAGGTTAGGTTAGGTTACTTTTTATTTCCTTTTTATTTTTTTATCAATGTATTGCATTGACTGTCTCGTTGGTCGGTTGGTTGCAAGTGTGACCGTTAATCATGAGATACTGGGTTCTAATCTCGGGTCCGGTACTAATGGATTGTTCTAATTTAGATTTTCTAGTATACGTATATTCCAGTAGTCTGGTGTACGGCAATAGGCCATTTCCATTATGTACATATTTATGGTCGTTTAGAGTGAAAAAATTCATAACAATAATCACAGACAATGTTCTTTAAACGCGTGTGAAGTCTGCCAACCGCACGGGGCTACCAGCGTAGTACACTACGGCCTTAACCCTCTCATTGAGAGGAGACTCGTGTTAGAACAGTGGAACGATAAAAAGGTCAAAAAAAGTAAAAAAAAAAATACATATATATTGAAATAAACCTACTATTTAAACTTTCGATATATTCGGACATTGTAGGAACAAAGCCTTGGAAGAGAAAATAAATTAATTAGCCTCACCTTTCAACTCCTCGTACTGAACTGCCAACACTATTCCCACACTTTGCTCTACACAACTCGAACCATTCCGCTTTTTATGTAAATACATTATTTAAATTAATTTTAATCTATTATATTTATCAAAATATATTAATTGTTATTTATTATATATCTAAATATGTGTTTAATAATGCATTATGATATTTATTTATAGTCGTGGTTTTGATTGGTCCAACAGGGGAAGAAATGGCGGCAGGGAAAAGAATAATTTAAATATTTATTTTTGGGTCTGTAATTTAGTAAGTTTGTGGGCTAAGTTGAGGGCTGTGGATTCGATTCCCACTCAGGGCAAACATTTGTGTTGTGATCACGAGTGTAAGTGTAACTCATTAGTGTAAAATTATATTTCTATGTATAAAAATATGTGTATATTTATCAACTGTAATACAGCCGGTGTTCTATTGCAGGAGGTAAACGTGACTGGTGAAACGTTGGAGCAGTACTGCACTCCTCGGCCTACCTCTTCGGGGATTACAGGCGTGATGTTACGTTAACAAAACAAATTGACATTGTTTTTTTAAATTATTGTTAGCTCAAATCAATATGTACTATAAAAAAGAAAATCTGTTCACAAACAGAGAACCAAAACGGTACTGGGATGTTTTGCCTGTGCCCCCTTCCATACAATTTATCTACAAATTAAGAACTTTACACAATACGTATAATCACGCTTGTAATCCTCGAAGGGGTGTTTAGAGGAGTGTATTACACTCCCACGTTTCACGAGTTAAGTTTACATCCCAATACGGAATTAATTTTTAAATTGTGATTTACTGTTACTTCATTCAATTTTTTTTTTAATTCATTATAACGGCAACTGATTGTTTTGTCTTCGTATATGTATATATATAAATATGGATAAAATATTTTTGGTGTCTCAAAAACTTTATTCTCCAAAAAAAAATATTGATAAAAGTAAAGCCCGTCAATAGTTGCCATACGAAAAAACAGGAAAATGGGTTGATAGATAGAGAAACAAAACTGTACTGATCTGTTTTATGGCCTTTGGCTATTTATGTATAAATAATTATTCCATGCCCATCGCTTTCTTACTGTCAATAAAGATTTTGTATTAAATATCAATCATTCATAAGTATTGCTTATTTATGTATGTGTCGCTTCATTTTTTTTTATTATTATGCTACATAACATAATGTCTCATCACACAAATATTTATTCTGGGTGGGAATCGAACCCACGACCCTCGGCGTAGCAGTCAGGTTCGCTAACCTCTGCGCCAACGGGCTAGTCATATTAATATTTAGCATCAGCTTTTGTGGGCGTATGCATTGCTTGGTTAAACACATCATTTCAAATGCTTTGTTAGATCAGGTCAATCACTCAAGTATCACTTTCACGAAATTAATTGCTGTTTTTATTAAAGAAAATTACGTATTGACTGCTCTACTTCCGAGGGGAGTGCCGTGTCCAAAGACGTTGAATAAAATAATGAAGACAAAATTAATGCAACATATTCTTATATATGTGTACTTACATTTTGAGTTGTCTAAAAAAAATTCAACAGTTTATTGATACGCGGTGTTTACGCCATTGTGTCATTTTCAACAATATGATATTTCAAAGCTAGCAATATATAGATAGTTTATATAGAGCTTGTGTCAATTTTCGACACGGATCACATACCTACTAGTATCGTGCAGGGTTTCCCGCCCTTTTATCTGACTTTTGCACGGTAAGATTGACATACGCCAGTCAAAGATAACCTCAACCAAACAGCCACATACTTTATTTCCTGCCAATGAACCCTCGAGTATCTCGTCTATCAACAGGAACACCAGCCGAGCCTGCTGTTGCTCCATTGAGGTTTGCGCCATCATCATGAACATCGCGCTCCAGGATGCCCCCTTCTTGGCCTTCAGACTGCTCATCATAGCCCACTACAAGATCATCAATTATATGAATATTTTTTTCACCTGTAAAAATACATTGGTAAGTAGATTGAAGTCCAGGACTATCTTTTTCAATCATTATAATGGCGACATACGTATCGGATTACGGTACTGAAGACTTATGTTTATTATCCGTATATACATAAGTACTTTGTAACATAATTTCTACCCTCTAAATAGCCTGCTTGCCACCATACACCGTGGTTATTTTAAAGAAATAATATAAAATTACTACATTTACGTAAATAAATAATTACTTTAAAAGTTTAAATGTGCCATGTTACTGAGGAATTGGTGCCAACAGTTAGTGTGGCATTAAGTTGAGGTCAGATGTGACATATTTGCTTGTAGGTACTACTTCGGATTTAATTCTCGATCAGACAATTAACTTCTTAATAAAAAAATTTTGAGTGATGCTACGTTTATCAAATCTTGATCAATCGTTGAAAAGCGGGCTTAGCTTATTATAACAATTCCGTGTGTCGGACATGATCTGCTGCTCTACTGCTGTCTGATACTCCGAAGCTAAATCACTTAATTACATTGTAATCTATACCTCCAACAGGTGATTCTTCTACAAATATATAGACTTTACGTTTTACATCTGGAAACCGTTGAAGAGGGTAACAGCGGCTCCGTGTACAGAAAGAAACACAAACACAAGAGCAGCGAGAGAAAGACGGAGAGGAAACACAAGTATTAACATATTATAATTAATCCAGTTCCTTCTAAAAATAAATATGTCTGGCACCGCACTAAGCTGCCACAAAAATAATTTCAAGCCACATATTAAATAAGTGTATCTCTCACACCCTCCTACCCTTAATACACTGTAATAGTACCATGGGTATAATTTGATTTTTAAGCATATGCTTTTTTGGCTACTGCTTATAAAACAAAAATATGTTGAATATATTAAGACCTTTCCTGACTAATTAAGCTTCTGTTGACGTTAGTGAAGGAGATGTTGAGAGACCATTTTACTATTCAAATAGAAAATATGGAAAAAAAATGTAAATTATCTTTGTACCCAAATATTCGTTTGTTAATGATCTTAAAGGTTATTAACAACGTTTCTCAACTATGTACTTTGCATTCCTTAGCTTAAAAAAGGAGTATTCTAAACTATTAATATGTCCACAAATGATACAAGTACATGTATTATTCAATGTCACCGAACAATAGACAAAAACTAAATTTTAAGTATAGATATCGCTTGGCATTGGATTCTTATGTAACTGTCATTTTCAGAAGTCACAAACCGAAAAAGCATAAACGGAAGGCCGATACTGGTGAAACTTCAATAGCCATGATCAGTGACCCGAGGAAACAGGACCGAGTGGAGGGAGGTAGGATTAGGTGAGTGGCTTTTATATTTATCAAAAAACTGAATCAATTTTTGGAAATGAGTTTAGGTCCTTTCAGATAGACCGGCTCGTAGAGCAGAGCAGATTCTGGTCGTATTTAAAATAGAACTTTAGCACACTTCAATTATGTTTATTTTTACATATCAGTTGTTTAAAGCAAATGCTTGATCATCCTGTTGCCAGGAATTATTGAAATGTGCTTTTAAATATGATCAAAATCTGATCTGCTCTTCGAAGCAGTCTATTAGAAAGGACCTTTAGTACGCTGTTGTTCACATACACATATATATTTATGTAGTCTCTAGGTCAAGCATTCTGTTTGTGTTAGGCAATTATTCGCCGCACCCTTGTCCCTGTCTAGGGAGGTGACATTGTCGATAATTAGCGCTCTATATATCGGAATGTGAGATAAGATTACGTGTTGGTCTATCTGCCAGTTATTTATTTATTTATACTTTTGCAGCAACTTAAGATTCGTGTTACGAGGGTGTACATAATGCCTAATGGCATTCTCTGTCAGTCAACCCTGGGTGATGGATAGAGCATGTGATAGGTGTACATAGCTTCACTAATCAGTTGTATATGAATATACACATAGACACATACATATACACATTATCTATCCAATCAGCCCATATCTCCCCACTGCTGGATACAAACCGCCCTTCTGTGGCGCCAGTTTCTTCGGTTTTGTACTGCTCGTAACTACTGCAGCCCTACCAATTGATATACATGATATTGACCGACCATCGGGCAGGTGATCTGCTCACCGATCGTCGTCCCTGCCGTGGCTAACACTCAGATAGTGCCTTGGTCCAACGATCGCCCTCTCTCCGAGCCAGAAAACCCACCCACTGCTATTTTAATCTTGTGATCCTCATACCAACGTCTTCAATCTTTATCTTCGAACCGCTTTAACATTTCTTTGAATAAAATGTTTGATGTTGTTACTGGTCAATTTGATTAGCAGTAATTTAATGGTGATACATATGTTTAATTATAACGTAACATGTGTAACGATCAAATTGTCAGTTGAATAATTTTAATGTAACTGTTATTGAATAACGACAATAACTTTCTTACTTTATGATAAAACTTTAAATGTCATGAGTACAATTAATTATTATAATTGAATAATGTTAATAATTTCGTTACTTTGCGGTAAAGTTCGACGTGTGTTATTTTATTGAACTGACCCATAGTTATTATGAGACATTCTGCCTTTTGTTTTACAATGATCATTATCTTGTCATCTCGCCTAAAGAGAGTGACAAGTAAGAGGTGCTCATCGTGGACCATATCTTCCGTCATGACTAGCCCTTAGCGTCGATTCTTCCCGATGAGTATACTCTTGTACCATTTAATCAAGTGCGGACCAAGTCAAGGTTCTGTCAACTGTCAAGTATTTGATTTTGACCAGGCATGGTGTTTGACCATTGTACCGCACCCCCTCCACACCTGACTCTCCCAGCCTTAGTGGATCTATCCAACGCTTAATTAATGCCAATAAATAGTATATTCATTGCAAGTGCAATATACTCGAACACGTAAAGAATTATTGTTCATCGGTTTTACGTGTCTCTCAAAGTAAGTGCCAGTTTAATAGAATAACCACTAAGGCCATAAAAATATCAACGCGTATATAGCAGTCGATAAACTCAAGTTTGTTTTCCGCCTCTGTGATGTTATAATGAAAATTTTTATCGATATAAAACGTGCAATCTCTAACGATGTTTCGGCCAGTCAAAGGGGATCGTGAAATGGCCTTGTAAATGAGCTGTATGTACAAACATATGCATATACTTGTATGTATAAAAATGGTCTTTAATCTGTTCTAATGATCTGCTACGAATTTAGAGAGTATATCAGACTTCAGAGTAAAATAAGACATTAACTAAATTTTAACGGAAATACATAAGTTTTGGTGGCGGATTCGGTTTCAACCGAAATTAGAAGAGGAGGCGAATTTTAGGTTAGAATATTAGTTTCGGCTGAAAATCAGGTTTTACACATTAAGTTCTTAAATTATATATATTCACTAATAAATAACTGAAAGTCGTTCTTCCTTACGCTGATTTGTTCTCGAAAACATATTGTCTACTTTTATAACGTTCTTGGAAATAGCAAAGAAGATTTAGCAATATATATGTATATACACATAACGTGGGAGTACACTACACTCCTTTGCCTATCTTTTCGAGTACTACAAGCGAGGTGTTACGTATTTACAGCGTCGTAAAGAATCGTAACATGTATCAAGTATATGAAGTCACCTTTAGATGTACTAAAATGAATTAAAGATACGTTACAATCCGGAGATAGCAAGACAAACCCCTATTAACTAGACTATCAGATACTAACATTGGTATTTGTGCAGTTCCCGTTAGTAAACGGTTAGTTGCAGATATCTTCGGGCCACAGCCGTCACTCGTGACCTGCTGGCACCGATGTAATGTACCACCCGTGGTCTGTCAATCCTTTAGAGTCCTTCGTTCGTACTGCTGCATAAGCCACACGCGTACGTTACAGTAGCACGCGCATAGCATCATGTTGGATAGTTGTATTCAGTGGCAACGTAGAAACATAATTATGGTTATTTCAATAAATTAGACCAGAAGGAGTGCTCCGAACTGAATGAAGCTTCACGAGCCTTGTAACGTGTTAGGAGCTTGTGAGAACTTTAAGTTTTCTGATAGCAATAATTGTGACCTTATGAGGTCTTAGTACAAGTAGTTTGTAATTGCGAGTAGTTGTCTTATGAAATGAAGCGTCTTATGAAATGACAAATGCAATGCACCTTAATAAGTAAGGCGTCATGTATTCACGGGCACCCGTACGTATGATTGTTGACAGCCTGCCGCGCTGAAGGTCGACTTCACTTGGTCGTTAATTAATTCAACATTCGCTAAGTTTTCCATTTCAAAGGAATTGTTTTTGTGCTCGCTGTCATTTGCGATATGTAGATTAAAAGTTAGTACGAATAAAACGAAACGTAGGTATTTTATTTACTTATATATTTTGCTTTTGGTCGAGTGTTAAAAACATTGTTTACCAGATGTGTGCGAGGGGTGCGGTGTAGGCCACGGGATGAGCGGCCACGACGGGGGCGGAGTAGGCGCGCGCCACCAGCGGGGCGTGCGCCACGGTGGTGTAGGTCACGGGGGCGATAATGGCCGACCGCTTCTTCAGGATGTGGAACCCGTTGTTGAGGACTTTCGCGGTGAAGTGAGCGGAGCGGTCCAGATTGACGTCCAGGGTGTCTAAGGGCCTACCGTCGGCGGCCAGAATGTTGGCGGGCTGGCCGGGAGCGAGAGAAAGAGGTCCACGGTAGTTGGAAGGTTGCAAGAAGGCCGCGGAGTAGGCGATAGGAGCAGGGTAGGCGAGGGGAGCGGCGGCGTAGGCCAGGGGAGCGACCAGAGGAGCGGAGCGCTTCTTCAGGATGTGGACTCCGTCGAGAGCCTTTGCGGTGAGATGGGCGGAGCGGTCCAAGTTGACGTCCAGGGTGTCCAAGGGCCTGCCGTCAGCGGCGAGGATATTGGCGGGTTGTCCCGGGGCCAGCGACAGAGGCCCGCGGTAGTTATAGGGCTGGAGCAGCGGCGCGCTGTAAGCGAGCGGCGCCACGTAGCCGGCGTAGTACGGTGAGATGGCCGACGCCGCCGCCAGGAAACAAGACAACACCACCAGCTTCATCATTGTGTAAGTGGTCTGTGTCGTTTAGTGCGCTCCGAAACACTGATGCTATCATACACTTGCACGGCGCTTTTATACATGCATATGACTAACAAGATGGGCGTCGCCGGAATACATCGGCGACCCTGAAAGGACTACTTTTGATAAGAAATAAAAGATCACATGGCTCGCAGGGCTCTTTTTTCTTCAGTGGCTACTTTGCTTCTTAATTAGGTGTCATTAGATCTAGTTAATTATGCAAAAAAAACGTTAAAGACAAAAAAAACTGTGTTATATATTTTTTAGGTGATCTTATATAGGAATAAGTTACTTGCATTGAGATTATATCGAAAGTGGTGGTTATTGTAATGATTGGAATACATTTGCAATACCTAAGATTACAGTAATTTACATAACAACATCGGCTGCACTTGGACGAGGCTGGTCGGCAGATAAGAATACATTTCACAAGTATTTCAATCTCAGCGAACGTTATAA
This sequence comes from Apyrrothrix maculosa, assembly GCA_018237585.1. Lineage (NCBI taxonomy): Eukaryota > Metazoa > Arthropoda > Insecta > Lepidoptera > Hesperiidae > Apyrrothrix > Apyrrothrix maculosa. The sequence continues at coordinate 4,522 of DVOY01000275.1, read as the reverse complement.
ATATTTAAGTCGCTGTTTGCCCTCACGTTGCGCGAGCGACGGACATGCGATTGTTACGATAAGATTACAGGAGACTGGGTAATGTCACTTTTTATTCCTGGAAAGCATATCAGCATAATATCGTAGCAACATTGTGTTGGTGGTGACGTTGGAAGGTAAAAAGTTAATTATATTGACACGAAAGTCCCTAACTGAAAGAAAGGAACAATTTTTTCTTAGTTCATTTACGTCGCAAGACAGAAGCGACAAGGACAGTAGTTTCATATTTATAGTCGATTGTTACGATCAGGTGACGGACGAGTGTCGGCAGGAGACATTCAATCATCTAAGACGTGACCAAAACTGGAAAGTAACTTAATTGTTCTCTCTGTAAGTGTCTTGAGAAGTAGATATAGGTATGTGGAGTTCGTCGCGCAACAATTACGCCTACTGGACTGTATTGACACATTAATGACGAATATGGAGTAAATATGTGTGCCAATATGAATGTGGCTTCCTGCAATCACTCTTAACTCTACTGCTTGTTTACCTTTCTTCTTCCTGAAGGTTGCCTGGAAGAGATCGCTGACAGCGAAAAGGTCGCCTTTTGTATGCTTAGAATTCGAAGATTATTGTGTTCACACATATGTAATTTTCTACCGGCGTACAAATAAAGAGTCAAAATAAATAAACAAAGACAAATAATAAAATTAAGGGTAATGAAAACAGTAGTTATTCAGCATACAAAAAATTACCAGCGTTTTTATGTCGTCACGCCAGTTTTCTCACAGGGCAGACAGAGAGCACTGAGTGCCAAATATCTGTTTTTTTTATAGACTTGCCGTGCATCTTCCGCAATCATTAGTCTCTTCATACACGCACGCCGGTGTCTGATATATTTGGCTCCCACGTCAGTCAGTATCTGGCCTACTTGGACAAGATGGGCGAGAACAAGCTTAGCTACAAAACTGATTTTTAAAACAACTATTAAAACATTTGGTTTTCGTTCCCGTTGCTTTTTATATTTTTTTTTGAAATTCTTTCCCATTGTTCAGTGCTGCTGGGATAAACTTATTTACCTAGTACCTTACTGGCTTAACTACGACTGCATTTAACTTTATCTCTGTCTATATTAAAAATGTTCAAATTTTAAAAATCTGCGTGAATACGGAAGTTTTTTACTGTAAAATTTCCAGCAATCGTACGATGCCATCTTTTTTCTAACTTAAATAACAAATGTTTGTAACTTTAACATTCTGTCGTTATGTTAAGAGCCTACTCACTTCGTCACTTGTAGTTATGTTACAAGTTACTTATTTACATTGAACTGTATAATTACCGCTGGTCCTTTCGGCCTTCCAAGATACTTAAACAGCAATACTAGTTTGACGTACCGTTTCCTAGCTCTAGTTACATAATTTTAAAAATGTTATTTTAATCTATTATTGTTACCATTACATTATTCGTTCGTTTATTCGGGTTCTTGTGATTTATTTCTTTATTACTATTAGTAGAAATGACTAATAGAAAACAGAGATAATTACACATCAAATTCCATATGTTAATTCTCCATACTTATGTATAGTTACGCTAAGTTACTAAACCAAAGTAAATAAAGAAAAAGAAAGCGGGGATTCACGCCTTTAATCCACGAAGAGGTAGGCAGAAGAGTGTAGTACACTCCCACGTTTCACCTGTTACGTCTAAGTCCCATTATGGTATAAGGGGTGAGTCTATTCCCATATACCGGGCACAAATCCAGACTCCGAGCCACTACTAGAAATTCCAATTTAAAAAAAATCCAATAGTACCTACTCGACCCAGGATTTGAACCCAGGACTTCTTGGTCAGCAGTCGCACTTGCAACCAACATGACCAACGAGGCAGTCAATCTTAAATAAGAGAACCATCGACCCCTTTGCAGCTCTCCCGCAGTGGATGACGATGGTAAAAGTTTCTACAGCTCCAGCGAATCAAAAGTTTCTCCCGCTGTCCGAAGTTCGGAAGGAAGTTTCAACTCTTCTTGAACGATTTTTCTACATGTAAATTCTAATAAAATCAAATCCATTTCGTCTTAGTTGACATGAGGCAGTGGGCCTGTACCGCGGCACGTTAATTGCAAACATTTATATTCTTAGGTGAAGTACCTATGCTTTATTTAAACATTATTTACTTCTTAAGATTTTTTAATATAATACTGGTTACAAGGTTACACTTAACCGTTCCTTAACCTTTGTAACGTTAACCTTTTGTAAATTTGTAAGGGGCGGGAGTTTAAGACAAAAACTGTGCGGTCGGGGATCCCGTCAGAAACGAAGTTTCTTAGATATTTTTTTTAAACTGAAACGTCATTTTATATGTAGATATGTATTGATTGTATTAGTGTATTTTTGTCACGCAAAAAGCGCCGTTCTCTTTTATTCTACTCTCTCTGCCTACTTTGTAATTTTATTTAATATTTCCTCATTTTTTAAAAGCAAAGACGTAAAGTAAGGATTAAATAAATAAATAAATTTTATGTCTTAGGAAAAATACTCATTCATTAAAAATTAAATATAAAATGGTGATTATAAATTACAAATGACCATCCTCCAAGCGAACAAAAACGTCCTGCCATAATTTTATATAGTTCACACAACACTTATGCAGGGAAAATGATCTCTTTATAAAATAGTTTTCATTCTAGTTTCACCTTGAAAATGTAAGTATTGTAATTAGATCCCGCTAGCGTTAAGTACAATACATGGCAGTGGCGAAATGTGCCACGCGCTTCCGACTCTCCAGTCACCAGTTTACATAAGCAGAGTGCGCGCGGCGAGGATCGGAACCCGTCTTCTTTAACTGCGGTGGACGACGAGCTCGCTGCAGTGACAATAACACAGAAGTAAGGTGAATTGGATCTTATTACAAACGGTTGAATGTTGTGTGCGGTTGAGTTCACTCGCCGCACAGCGCCGCATTACGCTTTTTTAAAGTGAATCGTTTTACGTATCGCCCCAAAATTTGACTTTCCTCTGTCGCCTGTCACATTACGGCTGTATTGCCGGCCGGCCGCGGAGTGGGAAAGTAAAGTAAAGTAAAGTGAAAAGCTCTCAGCATTGAAGTTCAAAATAATTCAATGATTTAAATAAATATTGTTGTAAGTTCTTAACATGCATATATCATCCGAAAGATTCTATTTATTTATGTATTTTGTACTTTAATACGCAAAGTGAAATAAACATTCATAGTTATATAGTTATATTCTTGTCTAATATTATCATTTCCCTTATCAAATATCTTTATATATAATATCTGATAGTTTGTTAGTGTCTTTCAGTATTTGTGAATTGTGCAGGCTGGGTATCGAAGTCATAGGCAGTGAATCTCATCACCTGCGAGTTGAGGGGCATTTACTGTTAGGGAAGGTGTGGCTTGCGTCTACATATACATTGACGCTTAAAATACGCAAATGTATTATCCTAGTGCTTTTTATTTCATACCTCGGGAGCTGGGTATCTTCAGGTATACCTTCGTATCTATTTAAGATCGGAATCAGATGTGTACGGCAGGGGTAATTCTAGGCCAGATGACCTAAACGTTTGTCTGCTATCTGTCTAAAATTACAAACATAGACGAGGGGAATAGAGACTGAAGAGATTTCGGATATTCCCCATTATTGTATAATAAACAATGAAATTTACAATACAATAATCTTATTGCACACTCATTTACATTAATAGAATAAATAGAAATAGCATTTACTCCTGTTATAAATAAGCTGTAATGTAGACGACACGTCGTAGCAGGTTGCACCACAAGCAGGTCCGGGAGGTTTTGGGCTTCAAAAGAGAAGCTTTGCGCCTTTTGCATTTTGTTTATTTATTTATATATATATTCACCATCGATTGGTACATTTAAATATTACACAGAATGAAGTTCGCACAAACACAATGACAATAAATGTTCAATCACTTGCATCATTATCATCAGCCTATTCCCGTCCACTGCTGGACATCGGCCTCTCCAATAGCACGCCATTCAGCTCGATCTTCAGCTTTTAGTATCTAACCGCTGCCAGCCACTTTGCGTATATCGTCACTCCATCTGGCTGGAGGGCGTTCTACGGGACTTTTGCCAAGACGTGGTCTCCACTCCAGAACATGTCTATTCCTTCGGTTATCCGTTCTACGATATATGTGATCATCCCTCTGCCACTTCAGCTTGCTAATCCTTTGGGCTATGTCGATAACATTGCTTCTCGTATCGTTTCAGATTCGATCCTTCAGATAGATGTCGAGCATAGCCCTCTCCATAGCACGCTGAGCGACCTTAAATTGCTGGAACAGTCGCACCGTGAGTGTCCACGTCTCGGCTCCGTATGTCATGACAGGTAGAAAGCCGACGCACTCATTAAAGACTTTCGTCTTCAAGCTTTGCGGTATTGGTGACGAAACGACGGCGAAGTTTCCTATATGTTGCCCAGCCAAGTTGTATTCTTCTGCAAGCCTCCCTCTCGAAATTGTTTCTACCCATCTGAAAACTTTGCTCAAGGTGGACAAGC
>DVOY01000274.1:0-12571 GCA_018237585.1 Apyrrothrix maculosa | reverse complement strand
ATTTAAAAAACTTATATACTATAGTGAAAGATTTACATTTTTCCCTAAATTAATTGAGCAAATATTTGATAAAAGTAGTAGTTAAAACGCCCTGATTCTGTGCTTCCACTTATCATGCGTATAAGAAGCCCGAATCGATTGTTCAATATGCCTATCGAATCCGAAAAATATGCGAATTCTACCTACAGGTGGCATAATTTACGCTCAAATTTCACTACCTGCAGGAAGTTTCAGCAATTAGGAACTAAAATAAAATACAAATAATTCGTTTTATTTATTTACAGGTACAGGAAAACGGGTCCAACGGGATCAAAACGGTTGGAATGATAAAAGCAATAAAACACTACAAAGAAACATTAGACGGAAAATTCTGGAACATTGACGGAGAAATGCGTTTATATACCATTATACCGAAATAAAACAATGGGCTCAAAAGATAATGTTTCCCGCATAATAAAAGCTTCGTAGAAGTACCGCGACATTTATTTGACAACGGGTATCGCTAGAGGTCGCTAGACACAGCCAAAGGACGTCGACCCATAAATAAATTGTAAAATATTCTACAACTACCGCATGTACCCTATTCCGTTTTGTGTGCGTATATTTGAATGCAAAATTAGTCTTAAAATAAGTTATATAATAGTAATGCTACTATCACCTCTGTAGGTTTTGTCAGGAATGTAAATATCTAGATTATCTGTGTTATAGTAATTATCAAATGTATTTCGATTTACCATTTATATTTAAGGTTCTTTCAAGTTTAATAATGCACTATAATTTCAAGGGTCTGACAGTATGAATCCTTTAACATACCATTACGTTTGTTCATCCCTTCAGCTGTCGTACTCCCATGTCGTACATACATTTAAATTAAGCCCAAACAAGACCCATTGGAGGCCCATCGACTTGCCTGCTTACTCCCTAAGGATTTGAAATGATATAATTTTGTTATTCTGTTATATTTTCTATATCTCCTCCCCTTTCTCTACTGAATACAATTACATATTTCCAATTGACAGTCTTCCAGTGGGCAATGACTATTACATTTTGATTATTAACAAATTCAAGATAATCTCTTGAATGTTGGTCGTTCGACTTTTCATCATTTTACCAGTTTTTTCATAGCAATTTTCTTAAATGCATACTTAACAGTATGAAAATGTTCCATAAATGGGACTACAAGGGTCTATTTATATTGACTGTCTGGTCTTTGTCTTGACTAGCCTGTTGGCGCAGTGGTTAGTGAACCTGACTGTTGCGCTGGGGGTCGTGGGTTCGATTCCCACCCAGAATAAATATTTGTGTGATGAACACAGGCATTTGTTCTGATTGGGTGTAAAAAAAATATCTATATAAGTATATATTTTTATGTATATATGTAGTTTATCAGCTGACTGGTTACCGTAACACAAGCTCTCTTGATGCCTAGTATGGGATCCGATGGCCGTGTATAGAGATGTCCCAAGATATTAATTTATTTAAAGTTGCTTCCATTTATATATGTAAATTTATAGGCATGCTTTACAATATCCTATAAAGACGCTCGACTGATCTATCACTATATATTTTGGTCAAGTTTATGTATCACTTCACGACATGGAACTTTATAACACACATAATACATATCACATACTGATCTGTGTAGATACACGTGTGAAAATATGTTTTTGAATATTTGATATCTTTTCATCTTATTAAATCTATTAATACATGAATATTATTGTCGGTTATGGATTCGTTAAGGACAATAAATAACAAGAATCACATTGTAAGTATGTAGTTTATATTCGACCGTACCTACTGTTAAGCCATTTAAAGCTTTAAAAATGTTTATCGATTTAAATTTAAGTTTTAATTATTTATATTAATTCAATAAATATCATCCCATAAATTAAAATTCTATTTATTGACCTCACCCTCCGTTTTGACACCATGAAACTTGAACGCTTGTAGCGATAAGACCGCCTATTGTTACAACCATGATATCTTGGGTACTTTTTTTTTTATTCTACGTGGTGTGCAATAAAGCGTTTTTATATTGTATTGTAACTTGATATATCTCCTTCATGTGATATCTGAAAATACATGTAATGTGTGTGTGGATGTTAACACATGTTTTACTGACTGCTTCGTTGGTTGAGTGGTTGCAAGCGCGACTGGTGATCGATAGGTCCTAGGTTCAAATCACGAGTCGAGTATGTAATGGAATTTACTGTAGTGCAGTGTGGTAGTTCAAGTGTAACTAAGAGAGGCCCTGGTTTCAAATCCCGGATCGAGTACTAACGGATAATTTTCTAAAATTTAAATTTCTAGTAGTGGCTCGGAGTCTGGAATTGTGCCCGGTATATAGTAATAGACTCACCACTTGCTCCATATTGGGACGTAGATGTAACTGGTGTAATGTGGGAATGTACTACACTCCTCTGCCGACCTCTTCGGGCATTACAGGCATGATGTTATGTTAACACATGTTATATGGTATGTTAAACATATGAATATGGAAAATCATTTCATACACCGCCTCAATGTCACGATAACGGATCTATCATTACCCTGACAGTCGCCGACATTACCGGCATCAATTACGTTTTACACGAATATCAGTGGAAGTCAAGGCAATAGCGAATGTCATTGTCAAGTCTGGAATGAACTGGAAGTAGCTAGATTGTTCGGTGGTGTTACATAAAAAGAAAATAAGGAAATCTACAGGAGAACATATACACGAAATGGAGCTGGGTTTGGGCAAAAATTTGCTTAAGGATTAATGTTTATAGTTATCTCAAATTATAGTGTCAAAAATTTGCTTAAGGATTAATGTTTATAGAGCATCCAGAGCCAAATATCTCCAACCCCATAGACCTGACGTGATTTTTGTAGATAATCTCTTTATATACACACGTAAATTAATGCAATACATAAATGTTTAATGCGTAATTACATACATTACATTGATATAAATCTCAGTATTAACTCAAAAACTTGTCTCGAAACAATAGGTTTGTGACTAAAATAATCATTTAGAGTTAAAAAGTAAAACGTTTGGAGGAAAATGACTTCGCGAACCCTCAGGGTCAACGCGCTAACTTTATCTTTAATCTCTGAATAGGAATGTTTATTCGCTTGCTGTTTAAATTTTATATTGAAATATAGTATAAAATTACTGACTGTCTCATTGGTTGAGTGGTTGCAACCACGACTGATGATCTACAGGTTCTGGGTTCGATTACCGGAATGTTTCTAACTTACATTTTCTACTTGAAACTTAGTTTCTATTAGGTAGCTCAAAATCTGGATTTGCCTCACCACCTTCTCCATGGTAGGACGTAAACGTCACTGGTGAAACGTGGGAGTGGACTACCCTCCTCTACATACCTCTTCGGAAACTACAGGCGTGATGTTACTTTTTTAAATATATAATGATTTTATGTTTCTAGTAGAATGTTTTGAGAACATCGGTATTAATGTGCTATGTTCCGGATTAAAAACATATAATAACATCGACTTAATAACTTTATACATTATGCATTGTTTTTAATTATCACCACTAATTTCCGCGATATTCACTGGTTAAATGATACGAACTGAACATTGAAAATCCCAAATAACTTCAGATAGTACTCATAAACGATTCTAGGATCATTTCCTTGTTACAAATTAACAATTCATTAAGTTCAGATGATCATTGTCGCTCGGAGTTGATTTGTGCCCGGTGCAGGGCAACAGGCTCAACACCTATTCCATAGAGGAACGTGAACGTAAGTACTGAAACGTGGGATTTTACTACATGCCTCTGCCTACCTCTTCAGGGATTACGGGCATGATGTAATGTAAGACGACCATAGAATACCATATATGTATATACAGAATTAGAATTAATCCAAATGTAATAACAAAAAGCAGTTTATTCGTTTAATCTATACGTAATGTACTAGAGCAATACGCAAAAACAATTGTTAGATGTTTTCTAACAACTCTAGAACTATTAACGTTACTTTAGTAATGATATCATGCCAAAGGATATAACTAATTTATTATTCCCTTAACTTCCGTACGCGTTATCACGCGTTACGACCAAAACATAATTATTCGTTAATAGCATAGAGAAACTAACATAATATGTATGTTGCCGTGAATAAAAAAATAATCCGGCCAATATATTTACAGAATCGCCGTTAATAAGGAAGTGTCAGATAATTCATTGAAGGTTAAATGTGACTATTTCATTCGTAGTTGGTATTTTTAGTGCACAAACTACGGTCTTAACCCTTCTAACTTTGCATGGCGACCTGTGACCAAAAATAGAATAGTTACGGGTTGATGACGGTGTGCACAATATAGGAACACAAAAAATAAAAGCCACTTTATTCGATTATAACTAATTACTAATAAAATTATGACTAACATTACTAATGACTGCCTCGTTGGTCGTGTTGATGCAAGTGTGACTGCCGATCGAGAGGTGCTGCGTTCAAATCCCGGGTCGAGTACTAATGGATATTTTTCTAAAATTTAAATTTCTGGTAGTGGCTCGGAGTCTGGATTTATGTCCGGTGTATGACGATAGACTCACCACCTATTCCATTTTGGGACGTAAACATAACTGGTGACATGTGGGAGTTTATTATACTCCTCTGCCTACCTCTTCGGGGATTACAGGCGTGATGCAACGTTTTATTAATAATTATTTGCGGTGTAAGGCAACTGTACTGAGAACTTTACTTCATGTAGAAAAACTCATCAAAATTACCAGCCATTTTATGCTGTGTGTAGAAAACGACAGTGTGAACAAAAATACACCACAACAGCATTAATACAGTTGTAATAAAAAAATATATATTTAACAACAATATTTGTGTTTCGGAAATATTATATAAATTTTATTAAAATACCCTACATCTATTTTCATAATGTGTGACATTTCAAAATAACACCCAATTTGTAAGCTAAACCGAACCACAAAACTACAAATAAAACTGATCAAGTACACCGCATGTAGCCATTTCATAGTAAACATGATTTACTTCCTTCCGGTGTCGAACGATCACAACATGTCTTGTCTGGGGATGTCTGGTGACTACAAGGTCAGTCTGAGCAAGTTTGAGATTTTTATGTACATAAATGAGACAACGTTGAGCAATAAATAAAAATCAAATGTACGTTTAACGTATACGTATTTACTTATTACGTATTAACGTATACGTATTTATGTACGTATTGCCTATTACGTATTAACGTATACGTACTCGTATTGACGTATACGTATTTGAGAGAAAAAGCACAAGCACATATATTAGAATAGTGATAATTGACACTCCATGCTCTCTATCTACCCAGCGACGGACCTGTCGTGTAGATATGTATGTATGTATATTAGGTGTTCGGTGTTCTCTGCCTACTTCGTAAGGGACCTGGCGTGACGATGTCGTACTTAAGTAGAGTTGCCTATGCGACTCTAATTTGATAGAGTAGACTTAAGCTTTTGTGAGCAGAGCGCGTCAACGTCTTATTTGTTCTCACACTTTTTATTCGACCAACGAAATAAAGAACACGCAGTACAAATCGGAGCGATTAAAAGACGGTGCGCGTTTGTACGTTACAATGCCTAGGAAGTAACATAGCGCGTCGTTGCGCATGGCTGAATAGGTGGAACATTCGGTCTGCCGCTCATAAAGTTCGAGCGATCGCGACTGGCGTTGAAGCCTCACACGATCCATGCAGGACTAAGGATCTTAGCAAGGAGGCTTAGCACGAGTGCAAATACGCAAGCTTTACATCTGTAGGAGCAGCAAAGACGTAATTATAATGGAAATTGCTGTTGCGAAGTTTCAAGCATTGCCAACGACAGGCCGTGCACACATTGGATTGTGCCTCTACACACTCAGTATTATTACTACACACCCTATCTGTAGGTATAACTGTTTAGAACTAAATCATCCAACCTTTTCTCCATCTGTACCTCATCTTATTCCTCACTCAACTCTGTTGATACCAACTGAACCGCACTCAATGTTGCCGTCCATTTAGAAGACTAGTCAAAAGTTAGTTGTCTCCTATAGGTTTCTTGAATTAAATGATGTTTATGTCACGCACGAGTTATCCGCGCCGTTTGAAGATGTAATTATATGCAATTATGACCCCCTTCAATGTCAACGGCGAACCTTAAAAATATTTACATAAACCAAATTTAGGTGAAGTACGTCGTCGTTTTCGTGTAACTAAATTACACGAAATGTATTTGTATTTTTGGATCCAGAAGTTCGTTTGAAACATAAAGAAAACAAAGGCTGAATATTGTCTTTCTATATTTAAAACAGAATTATTTTTAGACTTCATAACACGCCTCGTTGGTCGTTTTGGTTGCAAGTACGGCTGCCGATCGAGAGGTCCTGGGTTCAAATCCCGGGTCGAGTACTATTGGATTTTTCTAAAATTAGAGTTTCTAGAAGTGGCTCGGGGTCTGGACTAGTGCTCGGTGTTTGGAAATAGACTCACCGCCTATTCCATATTGGGACGTAAACGTAACTGGTTAAACGTGGGAGTGTACTACACTCTGCCTAACTCTTCGAGGATTACAGGCGTGATGTTACGTTATAACATAGCAGTATGTCGTCGTATACAGTTTATGAACAACAGTTACACTCGACATTGGTACTTTATGTAAGTACATTTATATCTATTATTTTATATTTATATTGCATTATGCTTTGTGCACTTTCAGCGCAGGACCTATGTCAATGGTCTCAACGCTGGGCATATAGAGTCCAACTCGCGGACGCAGGGTACTGATTCAGGCTGATTATATTTATAATTAACGATATTTTATTTATTATATAATACATAACAAATGTCTTTTACTATATACAAGGGGCATTTTTTCAAATCCATAAATAATACTAACGTTAAAAAAATCCATGGTAAGTAAATTAAAAAGTACACAATAAAGAAGATTTATGTTAAACCGTGGCATTGAGCATCGTTTGAGTGCCGAAAGAGTAACACAAAACCTTCCAATTTTCCAGCTGAATAAGTGAGAAAAACGACGCAATTTAGTCAACGTTATTTTAAATCATTTATACTCACTGATTTAACAAGCTCATGCTTTTTACGTTCCTCGGACACCATAAACAGTATGTATTTCATTACAATTGACAATAGTACAACGTAAATCTTATTTATAGTTATATGACAACAGTTTGGTAGCCATTTAATTAGAAAAATAAGCGTTATAAAATAACAAAGTTCCATAGTCCCGTTTTATAAAAAAAAAACAATTATGACCAGTGTGACATTAGTCAACACGACCCTAGTCTGGTGGGTAGAGTGCCGGGTTCGTTGCCCTGCCCGGCGAATTCATGCATAGCATGTTCGGGTATCTTTCCTGGATGTGTTATCCTTTTATACTATATGGCCGTAGCATGTACCAAATCGGGAACAGCCGTGAAACTAGGAAATCCAATGTGTTTTCTTGAACTCTATTAGGAAAATCTATTATAAAAGTCTCTTTTATAAATGTCTCAATTATAAAAGTCTGTATTATAAAAGTCTGTATTATAAAAGTCTCTATTATAAAAGTCTGTATTATAAAAATCTCTATTATAAACGTCTCTAATATAAAAGTCCGGCGTGCGTGGATGAACAGAGTGATTAATGTGGAAGAAGCACGACAGGTCTGTAAGGTTCGGGATATTTGGCACTCCGTGCTCTCTGCCGACCCCGTAAGAGACCTGAAGATATGTATGTGTTATAAAAGTCTCTGTTAAAAAAGTTTCCATTATAAAAGTATATCTTACAGTAGTGTTCCTTCATAAATAAATGTTATTAGTTAGTCATATTCTGCGAAAAGTTTCATAATCGTCAGCTCTTTTATTGTTCCACTTTTCGACACGGGTGTTCTCTCAAAATGTAGGGAGTTAGGTTCCGACTAGAGCCCGGCTTTCGGAAATCATGTGCCTTAGAAAACTGTAAGATATGCAAGTTTTCTCACGACATTTAAATTCATCGTTGTAGCAAGTGATGTGTAAGCTTGAAATGCACATAACTTTTTGGAAAAACTAAGTGCGTAACGAAATTTTAAGATAAGTTCCACTTAATAAGAGAATGAATTCTAAGCCCCTATTCTAAACTACTTACAAAGGACTTATTAAGAATAAAATAAGCACCAGAAATAGACACGTGACGCCAAAGGTAGATATGCATAATCGGTCAATGCCGATGTCAGTCGTAAATAATGTTTAAGTGAGGTGAGAAATTTTAGAGGTTGTCATATCAGTATGACAAATCGTGAATTGTGAATTGCGACAAAGGTTGCCTGACGATATGTACCGAGAAATTGTTTTTGACCGTCAAGTATCAAGGAATATGCCGTCATTGGTACTAATTGACAAACTGGTCTGGGAAACCCCGTTACAGCACTTATGCATATATTTCAAATGCGTAAAGTCGGTACTGCGTCAGTCAGTTATTTTGTTAAATAGTTAAGATGTAATTTTACATTTTTTTTATATACTACATACTTAGATTGACTGCCTCATTGGTCTTGTTGGTTGTAAGCGCAACTGCTAAGGGGTCCTGGGTTTAAATCCCGGGTCGAGTAATATTGGATTTTTCGAAAAATTAGAATTTCTAGTAATGGCTCGGAGTCTGGATTTGTGCCCGGTGTATGGCAATAGACATACCACCTATTCCATATTGGAATGTAAACGTAACTGGTGAAACGTGGGAGTATACTGCACTCCTCTGCCTACATCTTCAGGGATTACAAGCCTAATGTTACATACTTAATGGTTTTATATGACTTTTTTATTATATACTTACATGTAAATTATTTTGTGATGAGTTATTTGAATAAATTTAACATGTAAATGCAGCTCTTCAATCCATTTTATCCAAATCACTGACTACTAAATCAGAGTACCTACATGTATTTCTAACACTACTTATACCGGTAACAATGCTTTAAGAATAGTTTATAATATAGAAGCAGAAACGTGACTGAAAAGACAGTCAATAATTAGCTAATACTAAAAAATTAAGTGAACATACCAACCACTTCAATGGACATAAATTTAATGCCCACATTGAAACTTTATCGTCAATGGTACCTTATTCGTTTTAAATCATAAGTTGTCAAACTTATATCATTCATCGCTCCTTTCGAGAATCATGTATTTTCTCGCCACACCTTAAATGTTAAAACTTGTCACCTATTAAACTTAACCATCACAGTTGCTATTTTGACTCGAACAACATCCTATTTTTAATCCGATTTTTTGTGAATATCCGGAAACCGTAATTTTTCATCTTTTTCTTAATGGCCCCTCGTCTCTTTGGACCATAATACCGCCTCTCATTTTTTATGGACTTTTTGCCGTCCCCATGAAGGGCTTTACCATTCACAAGGACAAAATCGCTCACTTTGAGGTACACTGTTTTAACTTGTTCGCGGTCAAACTAGATGTTAATACGTTCTTGTTTGTTTTTATCGACTATAATATTTTATTCAAATAAATGTTAAATTCATTGATTATTATAAAGAATATCGATGAACGCATAAAACGAGAGATACATTTATTGTTTATATATAAATAATTAACAGCGGAATAAAACTGAAATCGTTTATGAACTTGACCATAAACATGTTTCTACCCCTGAAACAAACTTATCACCTTTGAGATCAAATTTAATATAGACAATACTTTACTGTTCTATCATTTAATATATTCTTCGTAGACGTGCGTGGTCCATCTTTGGACGAATACATATGCGCTATCCATCGGAGGAAATAGCGGCCACACGCTAGCTATAATAAAGAAAATACTATTTCCACTTTGATTTTCATGAAATTCTACACTTTTTTAGACTACAACTTTCATTATTATATTATAATCATCGTTGATCGCTCTTAGCTTACTAACTCCCACTAAAATAATGCGTAAAGATCAGTTTGTAAACAAGAGAACATTTCTTAACGAAATTCGTCACGTAACCGGAACACAACAAGCGATAATCTCGCATAGTGCGTTGCAAAAAGTTAGAGCTTCCTATAACCTTTATGGTAGGTAAAATAAATTTATTTACATGATATTCTAGGCTCAGTAATATTATTCGTGTCCCAATTTCATGTATTTACAATCTCAGTAACCACAACGAAATTGTTAAGACTACATATTTTATACTTTTAGATTCGTGATAATTTTAACGGAATAATTATTTATATCATTCATATTTATTTATCAAAGGTTAATAAACAAAAGAGGAGAGGTTATTAAACATTCCTTAACCCATTCCCACCACCATGGAAAATAGACGTTACAATGTGTATACATACATATAATAACCAATACATTAGTACTAAGCTAACCTGTTGCACAGATGGGTTGTAGACGAATGAAATATGTCATGCAGGACCCTATCGGATCGTACAGTTACCATTTACCCATTCGTTAAAAAATAGACATGATGACGTAATTTATTTATGCCGAAAAATTGTGTGAGAAAAAATATACATGCAGACAAATCATTATAAGCATAAGATTAAACCTTTTAAGTAAAAAATTAATATTTAATAAATTAATTTTAACCATTGGCAGTCAATGAAATTTAATTTCTTTATATATATTAAACAAGATAATTTCTTGCCTTAATGTTATGGAAGAAGTAGAAAGAAACAAATATGGGAGGAAATACCTGGTACGTGACAAAAAGTAATCCTAAATGTAACTAAACGTGTGAAAAGAAACAATGAAATGTATTTAATTTTGTTTGATTCTTATAACTATTTTTGTACTATTCTACTATGCATGGCAATCGAAACAATTTTAATTTATGATGCCATTAACGTAAACAAAATGATTTCGTTTCTTTCACTTAACCTTGTATATTGGTGAATTTTATATGTATGTTCAACTTATTTTATTTGCTTCAAGGATAACACACATATATTACGTTTTATTCAATACCACGGGCAGTGCTCTGTAAATAAATTAAGTTTCATTTACTTTCTTTTATAACCTCTACTGAAAGAAATAACCACAACTTACTATATTCACGTATTAATACCGGGTGTAATCGCGTCTATCTACTTGAAATTCATAAATATCATATTATACATAATTATAAAATGATAAGGGTAAGATGAGTAGATACTATTCCCCTTAAAATAAGGAAACGAAAACCTTTCTACTATCTCATACCAAATGTATGGGAGTGTTTAATGTAAAATTTATAAATATTTCTAGATTTATTTTTTAAAAGTTAATATTGTCATTTTACTCATTAGGTAGAGTACTTTCGATATCAGTTTAATGTTTTCTGATATCTGTAATAGTTACGGAATAATCGCCTGTGCACACTTAACGATTACGGTATATAGTTTTGTTGTTGCTGTTCGCCAACATCCTTAGATCTTTTATTGCCTTTGGATTGGATGTCTGACGTCTGTCAAATTCAACGTCAAAAGTAAGAAACGTCTATGTCAAAAACACGCTGCACTATTCGCACGTGTATTTATACAATTTTAATGATATTTATTAAGTAAAATTCATATGATTCTATAAAATGTTGAAGCCAAAACCGCTGGGAAATGATCTCCCAGGTTTCGAAGTGCCTGATAAACTAGAGGATACTAATAATGAAGCACAAAGTAAGAAAAAGAAGAAGGGTTCCGGTGGATTTCAAACCATGGGACTTAGTTTTCCAGTCTTGAGAGGCATCACTAAAAGAGGTTATAAACAACCTACGCCTATTCAAAGAAAGGTAATAACTTTTCTAACAAATTTTTGTATTACAGAAGATAAATGGTTCACTGACTAACATGTCTTTGCTCTACCTACTAACTTTTCACGTTGTATACGAAACACATGAAATGGACATTGATAGAAACCCTGATTTATTTACGACCTCTTACATGAAATTAAATAATATGAGATTGTTTTCAGTTGTTGGGATTAATAAAAAAGTTTTCACCATAGTTTCTTCAAAATGGTGCATGTTTATAGTCTGAAATTAAAAAATATTAATTTTAATTTTCGTCAGCTAATCAATGAATTTTATCGACCTCATCAATTCTAGACTATTCCACTGGCACTTGACAACAAAGATGTTGTCGCTATGGCACGGACAGGTTCAGGAAAGACTGCTTGCTTTGTACTGCCAATATTGGAGAAACTCCTAGCACCTACAAACAAAACAATGGCTGGAAAGAATTTAAGGGCACTTATCCTGTCACCAACTAGGGAATTAGCACTGCAGGTGAGTGTATTTAAAGTACTAGTGTTTTTTTATGTGACTTAACAACCAATATGTTTTTTTTGATATAATTTTGATGATACATGATGATACATTACATGATAAAATAGCATAGTAGCAGCTTAGGAGCTTGAAATTTATCCTCTCACTCCCTAGGTCCAAGATAAAATCCTGGCATACAGCTCTTTATAAAATGTGTGCTATAGAATTAAATACCACTTACTATAAGAGTGAACTAAAACATTGTGAGAAAACCTGCACACCTTAGACTTCATAAAAAAATGTTCATGTGAAGTCTGCCATTTCGCATGTGGTTAGCATGCTA
>DVOY01000273.1:0-12578 GCA_018237585.1 Apyrrothrix maculosa | reverse complement strand
TATTTGGCACTCGGTGCTCTCTGCCTACCCCGTCAGGGACCTGTAGTGCAGATATGTATGCTTGTATGTAATAAATATAAATAAATGAGTTATTAATGAAGATTTTTACAATATTACCTTGTAAATGTCATTGAGAAGTGTGAACTTACTTAACTGACCGCAATGAAAGTAATGTTCAGATTACCGACAAGCACGATTGCAACACGGTTAATTCGAATAACCGTAACTTTCTATGAAAATATCGGTAAAGCATCGTCCATTACCCGCCTACGTGTTTTAGAAAACGTTGGCAAAGCATTGTGTCCTTATCTATCTATGTAAACAAGAGCAATGTGTTCTACATTGTAAGATCGACGATATGCTACTTACTATAGCGAAAACAATAATTAATTCCTTTAAATTTATATAGGTATATAGTATATAGTGTAAACGAACCCCTATTCATATAAGCTTTATAAAATTAAACGATATAATATTTATGCATATTTGTTTATTATATTGAAACATGTAGTTACATCTTGAATTACCCATTGTTTTAAATCGTCGAGAGTCTAGGTACGTGAAGAAGAATGTGGTAGTATGTTATTATAATGCTTAGAACATTATTAACAAAATATTTTCGTTTATTCTCTCATAAAAAGTTTGTAACTGGGTAAATAAACAATTGATAGGTTAAACCGAGGAAGACAGTTGCCTCGTCAGTCGATTGGTTGCAAGAGCGACCGCTGATCAATAGGTTTTGCGATCGATACCCGGGTCGTGTTTTTCTAACTTGAAATTTCAATTTGGATTACTAGAAGCTTGGATTAGCATCCGGTGTACGGCAAAAGGCTCAACTATTATCCTATGGTGAGACGTTTAATTGGTGACACCTTGTGTACTACTTCTGCCTACCCTTTTGGGGTAATATAGGTGTTAAATTATGTTATGTCTGTATTGTGAAAACCTGAAAATTAGAAAGGATAAAATATCAACTCAATTTACCGATATATCATTTAGGCCATAATACGGTATTGCGGGTCGATACAGATGTGATCAGTATCACGTCACGGGACGCAAATAATGTTGTGGTGAACTAGCGCGAGTTGTCTTAGCCATTTGTCATCAGAGCCCTACATAATTTGATCTGATATTCGTTCTACGGTTAAAATTACGTGGTCCAGAAACTAAGTTCCCAGTCATCGGTGTACAGTCATCACATATTAGGCGTTGCTACATGATTCGCTAGAAGGTTCTGTGTTTAATGAACCTAACTGCTGAGTCCAGGTTGTGGGTTCGCTTCAACCAGAACTTTTGCGGTTATTGGGGTTAATTAGTGTGGGTTTTTTCAGGTCTGAGCGTAATTGTCAGAAAAAGTATGTATTTAAAATGGTATTGATGTAGTTTATCAGTTGTCTGGTTACCACAGCATAGGTTCTACGTAGTTTCGGATCAGATGGCTGCGTACGAAGATATTATACGAAGATATTATTATTGTTTGACATTTTATAGCGATTGTCTACCGATTGTTTCCAATATAAAAGTACGCGTGAAACTTTCACAATGAGATGTGCATCAGAATACTACCACATTTTGGTTCACACCCTTTTTGTGTTATATTTTGAAATTAAACGTGAGATAAATAAAACCTTTTTAAGAACCAAAGGATTAACGCGACGTATGTTTCTCGAAATAAAATTCACTGAAAGCCCTTACGAAATTAAAATTCTTGTATGTAAAAAATCTATTAGATAATTCGAATTAAGTTACGTTCATTGCACTGAACTCGTATCAAACACGTCGGCATTTAAACACAAGAGAGACAACATTATGTATCTACTTAAATTTATGCCGATGTTGACCTCTGCTGATGTGAACTGCAACGTAATGGTACTTTATTACCATAATCGAATACATTAAGC
Source organism: Apyrrothrix maculosa (assembly GCA_018237585.1). Taxonomy (NCBI): domain Eukaryota; kingdom Metazoa; phylum Arthropoda; class Insecta; order Lepidoptera; family Hesperiidae; genus Apyrrothrix; species Apyrrothrix maculosa. Next base: position 10,677 of record DVOY01000273.1, on the reverse strand, counting down.
ATGGTGGTTGGATGTAAGACCTAGCAAATAAATTGTTTATAACCGATTAAAAGAAATAAATGCTTTTATTACACGCTAGTTTTAAAATTCATACGATTTGCTCGACTTGACAACACTGGATATGCACGGCAGTTTTCGAGGCTAACAGTTTCACCTACGCGTAGCTAATTCCCATACAATGCACTGGTGGGCTGTGTCAGGACTTCCCGGGTCACCCGGCTCAAAAGGCGAAGCGCCGGGCAGTAATGAAAATATAATACGGTAACAACAACCAACAGATAATAAGAAACAAGAAACGCAACTTCTTGTTACTCAAAGAAAATTTTATCTTTAAAGAAGTATAAATGGAAGGCATCCTCACACCTCTTCTGCTTAGTAATGAGAAAACAACCAGGATTCATGACATGTAATTACACACAGGAATAAATTTCAATCATGCACGCAGTCGCACTGAGAGTACAGTGCTGTAACATTTTTACCTTCACATGCGATTTATAACAAACAGTCACGACCATTATTATACTTAGGGCTCCGATCTTTATTTGCCATTTATTTAGGTACATACCTTAATAGATAACAAAATCCTTTTCACGAAATGTAGTTATTACGAGTAGGTACGTATGTACGTTGGATTTGTGAGTAACACGTACAAACGGTTGCAATAAGCGTAAGTATATTTAAGTATACATGTTTTACAGTTTGAGATATTTTCATGACCAATGTAGTCCCATGACCTATCTATCCCATTAATGTTAAGTGTCACGGACGAAACGCATCTGGTGTGCGAGAGGAAATAAAATAGATCAATTGAATAGGGTGACTCATGCGTCTGGTCATCCATATGTCACAGGGTTTTTCGGTGCACGACGGGCTCCAAATGGCGTTCGGTGAACTTGACCGATCACATAACTGTTTTTTTTTTCTAAATTTTCATCCAACTCATGTCGATGTATCTAATATAGTTTTTAAAACATGCCAAAAAACAAATAGCTATTTTTTTATTCGAATTAATATGCATGTAACGGATATCGTACAATTTCACGCGTGAAATATTGTTCAGAGATTATTATCATCATAATCAATTTTCGTTTCACTGTCTGTCACTCGAGACACTCTCTCAGAGTTAGTAGGATTAAGGCCATAGAGGCCACGGTGGTCAAATGCGGTTCACACTCTTTGAGATCATTCTGAAGAACTCTAAGGAGTGTATATTTCCACATGATGTTTTGCTACGCAAATGACATTTAATCTTAAAAGGCACATCTTTTGTAAAAAGCTGTGCGTCATGATTTGACCCCATGACGCTTATAATGGGAGACTGGATTTTAAATCACTAAGGTATAACTGCCTGGTTGAGTCACTAAGTTATTTCAAGGATTGTAATAGCAGTCCTTGGAAATAAGTAAAAAATATTATTAAAAGTTACATAAATGGAACGTGACTTATCTAAGTTCTAAATCCGAGTTAGCAATGGCTTTACACGAGTAAGATTCGTTGACAAATGATCACTAATTGAACACATGACCCAGTCGCCCGGGGTGGCCGCTGTGGTTGAATCGATCGACGAGATGTCATCACCATTTGAAGGGCCATGTAATAAACGATATTGACATTAATATCCCGTTCAATATTATTAGAAAAAGAAAACGTTACAATAAAAATTAAAAACAGATTATCAACTTAAATACATTTTGCTTGCTGCTCTGCTTTTCCAATATCGCCGTAGAATAAATCTCCTTACAGAAAAACAATACAAATGAGAACAGAAGGAGAGAGTACAATGAACACTTGGGTCTTTAGAAATAATTGCGTACGTTATATGTAAAGTGTTAATCAATCGAATTCTTTTTTGTTACAAAAATATTTAGCAAGTACGAAAGCTTGCCGATATTAGGCCGAGCAAACACGGATTACTTAAGCGTGATCAAAATTCATCGAAATCAGCAGCAGTTCTAAAAGCTTACGTACACTATACAGAAAACAATTTTTTTTTTATTTCACTAACAGAAAATAAATTGGTGTTTTTATTGCTGTTTAACCTCAAAGTGAGGACTTTGTACTCGTAAGACCCCCGTTTGTGCTTCAAGATTTGTCGTAACTATAATTTTATCGATGTTTTAGTCGAACTCTTTTATTAAACATAATAAATTAACATCATTATTAGGTGTGAATCGGTGTTTAAATGTTGTATATAAACTCGTAGTGAACTAAGGGTCGTATTAAGCGTAAGTACGACTTCTAAACCATATCTCCTAAATTCAGAACAAAAAGATATTACAAGCACAACTACTACACCTAAATTTACAGGTTTGAAAATGGAATAAATAGTTATTCTATCTTCCGTCAATAGGAGAAAAGTAGCTATAAAGTATGAAAAACAAGGTAACAATCGCCCATAAAACGATGGGAAACGACACAATAAAACAATACAATACTAAAACTGAGTTTTAGTTACACGCGACCGTGGTAGAACATGACATTTATTGCTACATTAATTTAGCAGAGTAACGACTCATCTGTATGAAAATTTGCAATCGGTATTAGTATCATTTAATGGAAGTAATATAAGTAGTTTTGGGCTCAACACAATAATTGAAGATCAGTAAATACTTTCAACATGATATATAGATGCATTTTCCAGGAAAACAGTACCTGACGTTCGAGTTATGTTCAGGTCTAAACAGCACATTAGGCACATTGACTAAGACAAGAATATAGCTTTTGTTACAATGTCCAGTCTTGCTACTCACAATATAAATTATTTTGATTTCCTTCCATTTTATTATTACCGTAAATGAAAAAAACCAATTCAAATAAATTCGTATTTACTTCGTACGAGTATGTCCACTTCTAGGGACCTTTCAGTAAATCCTATAGAGATCATATCATTATGCTTTCGCTCTGTCTTTTAAACTTGTTATAAGTTTCCTCTGTCGCAAATAAAACTTGCGGTTAATTTAACCATAATAGCGTACACTTGCACTTTCTAGAACGACTTTCCTTTTCTATGCAATTCTACTTCAATGAGTGTGCATAAGTAGCAAATATGGCATTACATTTAATACCATCACTACGAGTCTTATTTTTATATTAAGCGATATTATAATTTTATTAGCTATTTTTATTAAACATAACATAACGTACGTAACATTACGCCTGTAATCCCTGAATAGGTAGTCAGAGGAGTTTAGTACACTCTCACGTTTCACCAGTTACGTTTACGTTCCACTATGGAACAGATGGTCAGTCTATTGCCATACACCGGGCACAAGTCCAGACTCCGAGCCACTACTACAAAATCTAAATTAGAAAAATCTAATAGTACCTGACCCGGGATTTGAAGCCAGGACCTCCCGATCGGCGGTCGCCCTTGCTACCAATACGACCAACGAGGCAGTCAAACATGACATCACGCATGTAATCCCCGAAGAGATAAGCAGAGGAGCATAATATACTTCCACGTTTCACCAGTTACTATTTATATTAACTGACAGTATTCAGATAAGAATTTACACACATAATGTTTTTTTGATTTGGTAACTTACCTTATAAATAAAATTATCTGTGGCATTTAAATATACCTAACGACTGTTCTAACATCTGTAGATGAAACTGATAATAATGAGCTTATAATGGTTTTTGCAGGGTACCTGACATATAACGTTGGTGGAGTGTACATATAGCTAGTACAACCATTATTGTAGCAAACATTTCTACACGACAATTCAATGCGACCCCAATGCGGATAGAATAAACAAACTAGGATATCCTCTGCCAAGTGCGCACAGTACGATTATGGGTTCAAACAGAGAGCACAGCAATACTCATCCCAAACGTAAATACTACGAAGGCATACTTGCTATTAGCAAAATTACACATTATTTGTACTTTGCTTTTACTGGTCTGTTTTGAAAAATGTCAACTATTTTAAAAATACAGGAATTTATATCGCAAGTTTAACTGTATAAATTAGTACTTGGAGATGCAAGGAACTGTCCACGCGTCCGAGTGTGAGTTGTGTAGTACAGTATTCTGGAGATAATTTACTCTAAAATTGTGGAACATTTTTCTTCACAAATTGCCCACGCTGCCCATTATCTCTTCCTCCACACTGATAACTTTTAAGGTCGCTGTATATCGTAACGTCAATCAAATTACTTTTAATAAATGATATGTACTGTTTATGGTAAGTGGTAATAATTGTAACATGAGTTCATTATTTACTGCTCGGAAGTTCGACGCTACGATTTGCGCTGACCTTTCCGTTTCGATAAGATAGCCACATTACACAATTGCCACCTAATTATACAACAACTAAATGGGTTGCTTAGGAGGAGAGTAATAGATTTAATGCATTAACAAGAAGTGATAAATATCAAGATTTCGTACAAAATGTAGCGCAGAAAACAATTTTTTTCAAACATAAATTAGTAGAGAATATTTCAAAAAAGTTATAGAGCACGATGTAACGTCTTACACACTAAATGACAAAACACACAAAATAATCAAATACCTTTCAACTGTGATCGAAGACTAATACAGACTTTCGATGTAAATAGAGAAATAAATAATTTAACAGGCAACTATATGAGAAATAACCTCAAGAAGAAAAGCAACTTGAAATATAATTTTAGACTGTAATCATCAGACAATCATATAATTCCGCCGGTAGGTTACGTAATATTCTCTTCTCGTATAAGCAATCATATCGTGTTTGATTTGCATCATGTTGAAGTACCATTTCTTTGAAGAAATGCTGCGAGATATTTGTTTACAAATTACCCTCAAACATGATAAATAGAGAACGTCTTCGATCAAACGTACCCCAACTCATTATGCACTCATTTTAAATATAGATATGTAATTTGAAGGTGGAAATTAATACTGCTCATGAAACAGAGGCAACGTGAAACCACAGTTAAATTTAAAATCAAAACAAAATGTCCCCAAAATCTAACAGGATACTTATAAACGAGGGTGTGCCAGAAACTGTTAATATTTCAATTAATACAACAGGTTATGACATATGCCAACACATAATTTATCACATTATTTTAAATTAAAAGACAGTAATTGATTTAATCCGAATTCTAATTATCAAAATGAACGTAAATCTAACTAGCCCATGAGCCCACAGATAATTTTTTCACTTTTTTTAATAAGATTTTTCACGAATAAATCACATATTTTGTAAATAAAACGCTTTCATTGTACAAAAGAATTTCGGAACGATTTGAGTCATTACTCTATAAATTAAAATTTGGCGATGAACGTTAAATAAACGTAGTAAACCGTAAACCAAAAGATGAAATACGAATTTATGGGGCGAGCAACTAAACAAAGAAACTAAAAAAACCCCGCTTGGCACCGTGCAAACAACCTCACACAAACTTTAACATGATTATTTCCGATTAACTTAAATCGAATGTGACCAACACGGCTTTTCGTAACCACGACAATCCGATTATGATACCGTTAAAAACGTACCGTTAGCAAAAGAAATTTCGATTTATCCAAACTGTGGACTCTGAATTACAGTAACGCGTTGATCTTATCGACAAAGCCAGTCGCTTTTTGTATCATCATTGTCTTCAATCGACACGATTATGATCTAAATGACAACACAAGTACCCGAACTATCGGTAGATGTTTTTAAATTATCTAACAACTGTTCAGTCACGGACGCTTAGACTCAATTAACTTTACTCGGTATCATTTGAATCACAAATTACATCGTAATGAGAAAAGTTACTGACGCTATTAACGGGAAGGTTAATAACATTAAACGTGCACACAAGGCACGACACTGTATCAAATGTACTATTGTACAGTAGCCAAAATATCCAGAAATTATACCTGCATGAAAGAACGAAAATAGTACTATATTTATGAACCAACAAAATAGTTACTGCCTCGTTGGTCGTGTGATAGCAAGCTAGACTGCTGATCGACAGATGCTGGATACCAGTCGGGTACTATCGAACTCTTCTTACTTTCTAGATTTTCAAGTTGATATTTTTAGTAGTGGCACAGATTCCGGATATATGCCCGATATATGACAATAGGCTCACCATCTATTCCATGATGGGACGTAAACAAAACTGGTGAAAAGAGGGTGTGTTCTATACACCTCTGCCTATCTACGCTACGGGGATTACAGACGTGATGTAATGGTACGTTATAAAGAGATACAATTTATAGGGTTATAAAATAATAAAATGTGAAAGTGATTATCGTTGTTATAAAAAAATGACAATACGATGTAAAAAAAATTGACAACACATATACGTATATACGTATAATAGTAGTATTAGAAATCTTGTCTAAGAAGGTATTCGTAGAGTACCTTCGTCAGTAACGGTCAGCTTGCGTACATTCCAACAACCCGATTTGTCCTACAGACAAGAGGTTACGGGCACAGCCATTGAGTTTGAATGACCGGAATGATCAGGGAACCGCTTTGCCCCTCACTAACAATGATTGCATTCAAAGCTAAATAGCGGATAAGCCATAAAATATTCATAATTTACAACACAACAGGATTTTTCGAATCAATGCATCCCTCGATTACTATGAATGTGTAATAAACATATTAAGTATTGTTCTCGATTACACTCCTGGATATTGTCAGCTGATTTGTGAATATTTTTACATTATCGTATTTTAGAGTGTTATCGATCCGGTTTCAATGTATGGATTATGCAACATTTGACGTGTTACTTTAAAATTTAATCAGGTTAAAAATCAGATACTACTTTTAGCATAATTACAGTGGCGATGTGTATTTCAAATTTAGTGATAATTTTTCAAACCCAGGTATTTTTAAAAAAATATATGCTATATATTGACTGCCTCGTTGGTCGAGTTGGTTGAAAGCGCGACTGTCGATCGAGAGGTCCTGGGTTCAAATCCCGGGCCGGTTACTATTGGAATTTACTAGCTTTAAATGTTTAGCACTGTCTCGGAGTATGGATTTGTACCCGGTATGGCAATTGGCTCACCACCTATTCCATTGTGGGACGTCAACGTAATTGGTAAAACGTGGGAGTGTGCTACCGTCCTCTGCCTACCTATTCGGAAATTACAAGCCTGATGGTACGTTTTATGATCAACTATAAAATATAGACATTGCGATTCCTTTATGCAAAAGTTGTCTTTAGATTAATTACCGCTGCTCATGTCTGGCTTAAAAGACAGGAACAGGATAGTCAAATACTTGTGACACTGAAAACTATAGTTATTATAACAGGAAAACATCAGTAGTTGTAAGATTATGAATTTCATATTTATATCAAAATATGAAGACAAACTTTAAAATAACAGGGTCTTTTATCTTTTGAACTTATATCGTCCAATATGTAATATTTTATTGACCTTTGAAGTATTGTAAAAATAATCCCCACTAATATCAAAAGGTGGACTTTGTGTCATGAGTGTCAAATTAGATTATCATTCCTGCGTTTCCCGAGAGTAGTCTAAAACGACATTCTGACGCTGCGATTGAGATATTACAAGCAAATATTACTTCATTGATTGCAATCTTAAAATTATCACAGCCGCGTCACAAATGTATCGATCGCATTATTTTATACGAAGCTCTTAATTTTTGTCTTCTCATTGCTATTAATTTCAACCTATGCCAGTCGTAGATGCGAACAAAAAATACAACAGATCGAATACAAAAAGTTACTCATTACTTAACACAAAAAATAGTTATGAGATATTCGATACTTTTATTGTTATGAACGAGTTACCGAGAAAAATTTAATTTGGTATGACGTGTGATTTCTGTTGTAGTCCAGTGCTCGTTTCTAATACACTTTATGTTAGCTTAATTAAATTAAGAATTTTATTAAAAAATAACAATAGTACGTAAGTGTAACCACGACCTTAATCAAGTTTCAAGTTTCAACATACATACATACATACATACAGAGTATAAAATAAAATATATGTATCATGATCCATAATCGGGTATCAAATGAAAGTAATTTTCAATGGATGCGGCGTGGTAATGAACGGTTCGACAACCCTAAGATTAACGAGCGACTAACAAAGGCCACGTTGACTGACAACTCCGCGCAGGCCCCGCTCACAGCGAAATAAACTGCCTGGCTCGTAAATTCTATCCCTTATAACAATTTTACTGCTTCACTAATAAATAAACTTATCCGATTGTGGGGAATATAGACCAGAATCGAAAAAAATCGTATTGAATTCAATAATAACTATATTAATTTCGATGCGGACGCATGCGTAAGGCAAAAATGGCATTGTCGGTTTCGCGTTTCTAATAGCACGAGGCGAAACTTGTACAATCGACGAATGGCGTATATACGCAGCTAACCCAGCATTATCGAGTGCAGTGATTGAACCCCTCTATGACAGATGGTATACACAATAGTTTGCAACGCGTTATTGTTAGTCCAATTTTTGATCGGATATTGAGTTGGGGGCATTTTTGCGTATTCATGCCACTAGGTCTCAATATTTCCTGCAAATAACGATGGAACCACGTTCAATGGAGATTATTATTTGTTCATATGACATGCGTAAATAATTGATTGTGATCATAGGTAATAATAACACGCGTGTTTGACCCGTGGTTTGTGTTGATAAATGATTCTTTAAAATAACAAACAGTATTGAATATAAATGCTAATTAACGAAGTGAGACAATACGTGTTAGTCAGATACTGAATTCTTTTCTTATGGTTTGTAAATAGACGTACGAGAATTTAATACGTCTAAGTATTGAAAACGATGAGACAATAGACTAGACTATTCAATTGACACAAGAAACGATGTGCATTTAATACGAATTAAGTCGTAAACACCTGAAACTTCACATACTTGTTACATAATCCAAACCAAAATTTCTGTATACTGACATTATCATTCCTTGTTGTTACATATTTTAATGCAGAAACTTCCTCGTACTTACTATAATGTTTTTTTCAAGACTTATTGAATAAACTTTAGCTATTTAGCTTTTAGGAAACAATTATTTCTAATATAATATTCACCTAGATAAAACCGTACGGTATAGAGACCTTCTGACGACTTTAGTAAATCACTTCACCTTCTGTCCACTAGCGGGTTTGAGAGTGGGACGTCTGTCCGCAATGAATCACGTAGTGTCCTCGCCCACGGGCATATTTACCTCTCAAAGTGCTCGTACTTCAGTTTGCCTCAATTAATATACGGAGATGTGAACCTTACCAACTGCTTAATAAAGCACAAGTCATCTGCAGGTCAATTCCCGCCTCGAGGTCGTCCATTGCACTTAGCAATCTAGAAGAATTTTGAATTCATAAATAAGAATGGGAATTAATTTTGTGACCATTTTTTTTTTCTTACGTCTGTTTTTAACTAAATATTCTAGTAAACTGATGAAAATTTTTAGTGCTTCCAGTACATTCCATGTCACGATCTGTGTTTAAATAAATTTCAACCGTAACGATATAATTCTAGGAAATAAGTACGTATTTATGTATCCTAGACCGTAATGAGGCAAAAATAAATGTGGCGGTTGTAGGTTTCAGCTTCTCATTCCCACTTCCGCCTCTCACTTTACAAAGTGATGAGCATTTTTATAATTAATTATCACAATTAAGGAAAAAGATACCACAACGAAAAATGAAAACATCCTAAGGAATATACGCTGTTACTTCCCCATACTGTTTTCTAAAAGCTATGGAGTCTGCTAGCCAGCACTTAATCAACGTGACAGACTGTGATCCCACTCTTCTAACTCTTAGAAGAGGCTCGGATCAAAAGGTATCATGAGGATCAATTGAATAAGACAAACGATTTCTGAATAGTTATCAATATTACCTCTAATCTGTCATCACAACGCTTAGAAAGTTAATACGGTGACAAATTACAGTCAAATCATAAACTACATAAATACGTAATATCGTATATGCTTTAGTTATAAATTGGTTTCTGAACTATAATATCACAATGAGTATAGAACATGATACAAGTTGATAAAAAAATATACCAGTTTTCCATATTGTCTGTAAACAACAATTTTTTTTTGCACTGTCTAAAATATTTTTAAATAATTGCAACGTGTATTATTTCTGCTATCTTTATTTGGTAAAAAAAACATAGATACAGCGTTCAAAATCGTTTTAAACAACATATTTCTAGCAATAGAAAATCAATAACTTCCCCACATTAATTGCTTGACGCGGTATACATTAACTATGGCAAGCCCACAGGGACCCGTATCATTGTTGAAAGTCGACTTCGTTCCATTTTGCGAAATTGCCACCAATTAGTGAAAGTCATACGATCATTGAGTGTCACGGACTCGCAAGATCCATTATCAAACGGCCTTTGTTCCATATTGTGTACATTGAATCCATTGTTAATGAATTGTGTGTAATCCATATACGCGACATCACAATTTTAATGAATTCCAATTAATAAGTCTGCTTCGTCGAACGATCCAATTTAATTGACAATGGTTATTGGTTAAAATATATATATTTTAATTAAAGCTAAATCTTAAGCGAAGTCATTTTCAATCCTTGTTGTTTTTAACGAGCGCCAATCAGTCAAATGTCAACGCAGTAACAATGATCAAAAAAGAAAATTAGACTCATCTATATAATTATTTTTATTTTTTGTCTGCAACGACAATTTCTGCACAAGTAAAAATTAAAA
>DVOY01000272.1:0-12583 GCA_018237585.1 Apyrrothrix maculosa | reverse complement strand
GACGTGACGAGTCAACGCCCTGATATGTTTTGAAATCTTCCACAGTTACTACTGTTATCTTTACTAGCCACTAGTGTATATTTGCAATATTATGTACATAATAGTGTCTTGAAATTTAATCGAAATATAAAATTCTGTCATGTATGTCATTATTTTTTAATAGCGTGACGATGGTAACGACGTTAATACGGCAAAGATTATAGGTTCGATTCCCGATGGTGAAGAATAAATATATAAATTATTGCTTACTTAATTTACTAAGTATCACAGAATATAGGATTTTTGGATATAATTTTATATTGATAAATATGTATGTTTAAATTCCTTATAAACTTTCATATAATAAAACTCATAAAACATTTGTTATATATACTAGATAGCATAGCTTAGTAGATTTTACGCAAAAATACGGTTATCAACATCACTAGCGTTTTATCAAGGTGTCATTTATTGCATGAGTCATATTTACCTTCATCCTAACAATGATTTTACCTACTGTTTATTGTAGCGATCTTTGTCACGGTTTTAAAACTGGGCTTCAACCACTCCTTGTTTAGTTGTTGTGTTCAGTGTGAAAGTTAAGTTTTTTTTTTAAATATCATTCATCATCAATTCCTGTTACAATGGTAGACATTTTAAAGTAATAACTATGTATATTGTTAGGAGATAATTGAGTGTGTATCAATTAAATTCTGTTCAATAGGACACAGTGAATATCCTGAAGGCTGAGGGTTACAAGTTTCCACCTTTGAAGGAATCTGATGCCATGTTCTCTTCTGACTCAGCACCTGAATGGGCTGATGGGGAAGTCTGCCACAGGTTTGTTTATAATATTTATTTTAATTTGAGTATGAATTGAATTCAGCAGGTGATGCACATCATATTGTTATCAAAACAAAGCTGAAACAAGTTTTGTGATAAGTGTTATCACTATTGGTCATTTACAGGCAAAACCTAGGAAAGATTTGTCTACTCTGGCCTACCTATTTACTAAGTCTATTAATTTAATGTTAAATGCCAACTTTTTATCAGAAAACAATATTACTTATGTTATTCTTGGCATGTGTATAGTTATATCCGTCTATAGTTTAACCTAACCAAACCAAAAAGGTAATAACCATTGGTAAGGTAATAACCATTCGTTATTACCTTTTGAAGTTTCCCTTTTTTCTTATTTTATTTAATATGATGACATACATGTTTAGAGTATGTTTGTTATTTCATTGTACTTTTAATAACCCAAAAATAACATTTCCTTTACATTTTGTGTCGTAAAATTGAGATCAAATGAAATTGAACCTACATTCATTTGCACTTAATCTCAATCATCTCATTTAATTAACTCTGAGAAGCAATCTCACCTATTGTAAATTTTATCTGAATGTAGATAAGTTAAATATAATATTGCCCAGATGCCGCGTAGCATTCACTTTGATGGTGCGCCGCCATCACTGCCGCGCCTGTGGTCAAGTATTCTGTCAGCAATGTAGTTCCAAAACATCAACTTTGCCAAAGTATGGCATTGAAAAGGAGGTCAGTAACATAAGTTATAGTAAGTAATAGTAAGATTTAGTATGGGGATTATGGGTTATTTTGTTATCATAACTTGTTTAAAATTGTAAATTATTCTTCTATATAATAAGCTATATTATGATGTATATTGTATAGTTTGATTTGTAAAGTGTCATGATTCATGTTCTGATAATTGGAGCAGTCTTGGAATTTACTTTAGGTCTCTCATAGTTGGGTGCTAAAATAGTAACTTAATATTCGAATGTTTATTTTCACCCTAAGTGTACATAATATGAAGACTCAGTACTATGTTATGACAAAGATGTTAAGTGTGGATGGACTTAATGGAATGTCGTAAAAAATAGTTTGTTGCTAAAGAGTTAGAACTATTTATTAATAACAACTATGTTCAAATATACACAAATTTTCATAGGTGCGAGTTTGTGACGCCTGTTTTGATAAAGTGAGTCGCCCTCCAACTTCAGCGGCCAAACTTGAAATTGCAGATACATCTACTGACTATGGAACAACACAGCCTCAGGTAAGTGACATTATAACTTTATAACAGTATTTATTTAAATGTTTCTATCGGTAGCTAGAAAAAGAACTAGTGTCATAGTCTTGTTGCATAGTCAAAATATATTATTAGATTATTTAGTGTTTAGGATATGGAAATAACAGGAATAATTAACTATTAGTGGTACAATTGCAATCATCAACACCACGAGATAGCTATATGTTTTCAGATGATGAATTTAAGTACAGTAATACTTAGGACTTATTGGTTTATTCAGACATTTTAGGCTATTAGTACCACATGGCCGGTAATGGTTGTAAATCCCTGTTCGAAACAGAAAATTTAGAATATTTAAACAGTTCTATTTAGCTTGCCCTGTTTGTTGTTTAATATATGAAGTGATTGTGAACCTATAGCTACACTCGATACTTCCGCTGGTATAGATCAGCATAACCATTACTAAATGTTTACAGCTATCTGGTCCATTGCTACATAGCCATAGTCATGAACAATTACAATATCCTATCATTAAGAGTTGTCAATGCATTGCTGGCTAAAATGTTTCATTACTCATTGCTAGCAAAATGTATTTGTTGTTTATAATACACAACAAGTAACATACATTTTATTTCTATTCACTTTAATATTTCATTTAAGTTAAATATTGATATGCATAATTTAAGTTAAGTATCATATACATTAGTCATAAATATCAAACATTATTCTTGTCAAGATACACAGTTATATTTCTCCATATAAATGAAGATCATCTTTCTTTAACATCTGCAAAGTATGTTTTCACAGTAACAACATGATAAGCTTTCAGATTGGCAGAATATAAAAATGTTTGTGAGAATCTCACCATGCAATTAGTTTTTTTAATATATATATATATGTGTGTGTATATATATGACTGCCCCGTTCATCTAGTGGTAGCAAGTTCAACTGCCAATCTATAGATCCCAGGTCGTATATGATTGGATTTTTCTAACTTAGAATTTCTAGGAGTGGCTTGGAGTCTGGATGTGTGTCTGGTGTATGGCAATAGCCTCACCACCTATTGAATTGTGGGACATAAATGTACCTGGTAAAACTTGGAAGTATACTACACTCCTTTGCCTACCTTTTCAGTGATTACAGATGTGAAGTGATGTTATGTATATATATAATGAAGTCATCTACATATTTATTTTGTTATTCATATAGTTTGTATTCATATAGTTTATTTTGTTCAACACATTTTGGTATCAGCATAGTAAGAGGCTGTTGCTCATAGAATTTCTAAAAATAATAATAGCCTAAGTATATCATTTCATACAAAATATTAATAACAATAACACTTGACTAAATCATAAGCAAGTAAAGGTTGTATGAGATTTATAATTGAATTAACTGACAATTTTCTGTCTGACTTGTGTAAGAGCTGAAGGCCCGTACAAATTTGCAGGTTATTCGCTATGACTATGACTTACTAATAACAATAAATGCTTAGAGTCTTATATATATACTTTATTAAAAGGCTTAACATCATTTTAAAATATGACACTCATTGTCCTTCGTATGAATCACCCGGCATTTCGCCTCCAGGAACCAACATTGCGATGTTGTTACCGTTTAGCAATATTTGATCCAACTTGGTTATTTTTCTCCCTTCTGGCGTCGATTCATATTCTGTGACGTCGTCTAATAACATATTCACAAAATCGTCGAAGCCTTGAAGCGTTCCAACCATTTCCTTGTCGTTTTTCATAATAATATGGATCCGAGAACCTATACATTTGTCCACAAGTTCAAGAGGTAATAATGTATTGGGATTTGGTAAAGCCTGTGACATTTCTATGATCTGATATTACTTAGTAGCTAAATGGAAACAGTCGTTAATTATTAACTACACTTTTCTCGACTACTATCAATAATCACACCGCTTGTATTTTTTGGCACTGACATTGACGTGACAACCGCTTTACAGTTGGATACGGCAGCCATGTTTGATCTTCGTCACTATTGTATTCAGAAAACGTATTTTGTATTGAATTTTGTATTAAATTTAAAGATTTTTATTCATTATAATAAAATATGTCAATGATTCAATTAATATTATATTAAATAACGTTACGTATTACTGCATTTTTACTAATACGCCTATATTTTAAATTATTAGGAAATGTTTAGTATGGCAACGTATTAAAAAAAAACGAACTGACAGTTTTCATTTCAAAGTCGAATGAAAGCGTTATTTTAAATATAACGACAGTACTTGAGAACAACAGCAGGCGGATTGTTTTCGGAATTCTTAGGGCAGTAATTATTGCGGAAAATGGCTAAAAATTATGTTACAAATTTTCGCGGTGAATTAAATTACACTCCAGGCGGAATATTGTATATAAAAGACGAACCAGTGACTCCTATTGACTCCGATTTTGGTGAACATAATAAACTGGACTGTTCATTTGAAAACGAATATGGAGGCATGAAGAAATCCTTATCTATGACAGATATAACGGCGCTTAAAGAAAATTTTATAAAATTAGAAGTCCATGACAGCCAACAGGACATTTACCAAAGGTATTGCAAATCTCTTGAAGCTCCTAACGAGCTCTCCAGGACCAAATTTGTCTCGATGGCCGAAGCTATTTATCATTATCAGCGAGATACACCTGGTCGATTTCATTCATCAAGACCAAAAGTATTCCAATCTTATGGTGTTAGTGGTCCGTCAGGACTAACAGTTCCCCAGTCACCGATGTTGCGATGTAAGGCTCGTTCTAGGCCGCACCACATTTTATCTCAAAAGGAAAAGGAAGAACTAGAAATTGAAGAGATTAAAAAGTTCAAGATCAAAGCTCATCCTGTTCCTAAATCAGTCATTGAGGGCAGTAAAAATTTGCCAGAAGTCCCCAAGAAACCGGCAACAATACCAGAGCCATTTAAATTAACTGAAATTCAAAGGAAAGCTGCACAATACACTGATCAGGTCCCGAAATTCAAAGCCCGTCCTGTACCCAAGCACATTCTTGAAAAACCGCAAATACCTATAAAGCCTCCAGTGCAAGTAACTAAACCTCTGAGTCCGAAGTTTCATTATAAAAAGAGTCATGCAGTAGAACAGCTGCAACAAAATGATAATAAGTGTGAAGTTGCATACAAAAAAGAGTTGGCAAAAAGCGCAGAAAAAGTCATACTTCGTCAGGGTCCTCTAAAGCCAGAACCTTTTTCATTTGAAAAGAGGGATGAAGAGTTAAAGAGACGTAGGGAGGAAAGGATCAAGCAACAAATTGAAGAAGAGAGAAGACTTGCCTCTCAATTTAAAGCCCAGCCCTTGCCTGGTGCTGTTAAGAAGCAGATGCACTGTGCTACAACTAAAAGCAGTGCTTCTAGTGCTTCATCAGAAAATAAAGAAAACCATATCAAGTTTGAAGCTAGACCACCTACTGTGCTATACAAAGAACCATTTAAGCCTCAACGACAACCAATCCATATAGTGAAACTGAAGCCATTTGACTTGACCACTGAGAAAAGAGCTGCAGAAAGAGAGGAGTTTGACCGTTTTCTAAAAAAAAAAGAGGAGGAAAATGAGAAATTTAGGAAGCAAAAGGAACAAGAGCAACTTGAAATGGAAGAAAGAGAGAGGGCAGAATTGAGAGCTAAGCTTGTGCATCATGCAAAACCAGTCCCAGTACTGACTCCATTTATTCCAGAAAAATCGTTGGCTCCAATAACAGTGCCTCAAACACCCAAATTTGTTAGGAGATTAAATCAGAATTAGGTTATCAGTACTCAAAAAACTCTCTTGACATTTTGTATTGCTTGCATCAGTTTCAATCTATTATTATTTGAGTGATATGATGTTATTATGTTTTACTATGACATTAATTATTATATTAAAAGACATTTAGTAGAATATCTTTTGTACTCCATTTAATAATGTAATATATGTTATAGACTAATAAAAAAAAGTCAAAAATTGTTTCTTTATGTTCATCCCTAATCTATAGTATATTTTCTGATATGTTTTTAGATGACATCATAGTCAATATTTTCATTGTTTCACTGTTGGACATTGGACATTGGTAATAATGACAAAGGTTAAAATTACAGTCTGCCCCTCTGCCCAAATGTGGTTGGCAGACAGAATAAACCTCATTGTGATGGAGAACTCTCATGATTTGTAGGTTTAATCAAAATATTTTTCTTTGCTCTTATAGCAAGTGACAACCATTAAACACAGTAAAATGTAAGAGTTTATCTATACACCTATGAAGTAGGGGGTCGTTGTCATCCAAATACTATTTAAAGGCTAAACACTAATCATCATTTATCCATGATCTAATTTGTGGTAAAATTGGATGGCTTTATGGAACTATCAAATCAATTCAATCAAATGAATTCTGGGAATAATCATACATCACTTAATAATGGTGTTCAAATTGTAACATAAAATTTTGGAATTTTTATTTAGATGTTGAGCATTCTCTAAAGAGTGTGTAGCCAATGAACCCACATTTGACTATAATCATAGACTATGACCTCTCCATCTCATTTAGAGTGGAGAGTGGTATCCAGCAGTGAAATGTGAAGTTCGTTGATAATAATGAAACACTTGATATCCCTATATTTTTTCTGGAATAAAAATATTTTTAACATGTATCAATCCATAGACAATTATAATTGCTCCTATACAATTCTACATACAAATTCTAAATTCCAGCTATTAAAGCCCCATTTTTTAATTTTTAGTAAATTTTTGATGAAGTCCAATTTTTTTACATTTATATTGAGTTGAAATTATAAACTGAAAACAAGCAATTTACTGTTTTCAGATCTGTAGGAAGCATGAGTATCAAACTGTTTCATTACTATATTTTTTTATCAAATAATTTAATACTAACCGAACTTGGTTATTTATAGTTATTTCTTTTATCTTCACTCTTATATTCCCTCAAGGAGTAAGCAGAGGAGTGTAATGCACTCACGATTCACTTGTGGCTCACTGATTATATTCACTTTTATTAAAGGATTTCATTCTTTTTAGAAGCGACCAGGTAAATCTGCCGAAGAGCTCCAAGAAGAGGAAGAGTTACAGTTGGCACTTGCATTAAGTCAATCTGAGGCAGAACAGAAAGAGAAGGAGCGGCGCTCTCGCTCCCACATTGCGCCAGACACTTCATTGCATCCTACAGGTATGTTGAGTCCATTTAATTTTAAACGCACACTGTACCAAAGCTATAACATGTATTACAAATTTCATAATATTATGTGTCAATAAAGTCAGTTGTTGAGCTAAATACATTTAATGAATGTCGATCGAGAGGTCCTGGATTCATATTCTCATTCGGGTACTACTCGATTTGTCTCAAGAATTTCTAGCTAAAATTTCTAGTAGTGACTCAGAGTTTCGATTAGTGCCTGGTGTATGGCAGTACGTTCACAGTCTATTCCATGATGGGACGTAAACCTAACTGCAGAAACGTAGGAATTTAATACACGCCTCTGTCTCCCTCTTCGGAGATTACAGGCGTGATGTTGCGTTTTCGTTACATTTAATTAAAATGAAAGTTTAATCATGCCTTGTAAAATTACGAATCACAGATGAATTCGTCCATTTCGTTGTACTGTTTTGATGATGTGTTCGTTTTGTAGTGTCTCCAACGCCGTCGTCAGTGAGTGCTTCGCCTGAGCACACCACCGCGGCCAGTTCCGAGTTGTCCCGCTACCTGGACCGGAACTACTGGGAACAAAGGTTATCGCGGGATATCGCCGCCGCGCCCACCGCGCCCTCGTCTCACGGGACACATGACTCCACTGAGGTTTTGACTTTACAAATACTTTAAATATAAAAAATGTCTTATTATTTGATAAAGCGCCTGCGTCAACTAGAAGTCACGTGTTCACCTTTTTGTCTTCCCCTTCCTTCTAATGAGCACCCAAATCCATATTGTTTAGTAATCACTTTGCGTGTTGTAGTTATAATACATGCCTAAAGGCCAACGTTATGTAATGTTATTCACAGATGTAATCAAAAGATTATTCGTTCATTAATTGCTTTTTAAAGATGTAAGAATGATACGAATATACATTTTCGGCTATTTAAAATTCAAATTGGAAATCCGCTTGATGTATGTATCTCGATTATTTATTATTTTGTCAGGACTTTATAAAACCAACATCGAACAAAACGCAAGAGGACGATGCTGAAGATAAGGAAATTGACGATTTCGTGGAATCTCTTAAATCTCAAGTTGAAATTTTTGTCAATAGAATGAAGAGTAATTCGTCTCGGTATGTTTTGTTAACATAATGTTTTTTCAGCGTCTCACTCCGGGAGGCCGGGTTCAAATCCTGGCGAGCACCTCTTTACAAACTGCGCGTTTTGAGTTTAAATGTCTCTTGCTATAACGGTGAACGAAAACATCCTGAGGAAACCTGCACACCTTAGAGTAAAAAAATGTTTTCTAAGGTGTGTGAAGTCTGCCAACCCGCACTTGGCCAGTGCGTTAGACTATCACCTTAACCCTCTCATGTGCCCGGTGTATGGCAATAGACTCACCACCTATTCAATATTGGGACGTAAACGTAACTGGTGAAACATGGGAGTGTACTACACTCCTCTGCCTCCCTCTTCTCCGTTTTAATACTACAGTAATGATAATAGGTAATGTTTAAATCATCAATTTACAGAGGACGTTCTATCGCTAACGATACATCGGTTCAAACACTTTTCATGAACATCACAGCGATGCATTCCCGATTGTTGCGATACATTCAGCAGCAAGACGACAAACGCGTCTACTTAGAAAGCTTACAAGTGAGTGCAACCAAACAATTAATTGCAGGTTTATTCTTAGAGAAATTTTTTATTGCTCTTCGGTCCAGTAGATTATTTCAACAATGATATACAAATTATATAGGGATATGCTATCCTATATTTTACCGATATCATCTCGCCTTAAAAAAAGTTGAATATTTAAATTTTCTGTAACTTTAATGCAGTATTTACTTTCATGTATTTAATTGAATGTACATAATTTGATATCATTTGATATGTAACTTATGACACAATTATATTTTTTGATATTGGATATTGTTGTGTTGTAAAATGATGTTTATTTATAAATTAATACATTTGAAGGCGGAATAAAATATCATTCTACAGGATAAAGTTACACAAGTGCGCGACAGTCGGGCGGCATTGGACACGTTGCGCGCCGAACACGCAGCGCGCATCGCTCAAGCGGCCGAGGCGGCAGAGCGCCAGCGGCAGATGCAGATGGCGGCCAAGCTCCAGGCCATGAGAAAGAAAAAGCATGAGTACTTGCAGTACCAGCGGCAACTAGCCCTGCAGAGAGTACAGGTGGGTGCTGCCGACAATATTCAATACTTGTAGTACGATTTTTAAAGATATTAGTGCATTCATTTTATATGTCAAACAGAGCTAAGTTTTAAGTTTGGGTTGACTTTTGTTGCTGACTAATACCACTTTAATTCAGATTAGGTTTGGCCTAATCCAAATCTAAATAACGGCATATATTATGATTTTTTTTTTAGCATGCATCATCGTCATCAGTCTATTTCCGTCCACTGCTTATCATAGGCCAGTCCAATAGCACGCCAGTAAGCTAGAGCTTCGGGTACATATAATATATGTATTTTATCATACATGTGAATATAATTTTAGTACAAGAGTCACTTTTACATTATTAAAGATTAATTGCAATTTTTTCAATATCTTACGATTTGTTACAGGAGCAAGAAAGGGAAATGCAGATGCGTCAAGAGCAACAAAAACACCAGTACATGATGTCTGCTAACAGTGGTTATTATATGCCCGGTGTCTCACTGCATCAGTTTCAACCAGGTTACCCTAATCAAACCATCTATTCCAATCCGCAGTTCCACTCTCAAATGATGTCCCAACCAACCACTGATGGAACCATTCCTTTGCCTGGGCAGCCACAAATGGCACAAGTCAGTGTCCCTATGACTATAAATCAGATGGGCACTATGTCTCAATCTATGCCACAAATGACAAACACATATTCGATCACCACATCTGGTGTGCCAATTAGTCAGCCTCCTATTACTGTGCAAGCCTCAATGAATCAGGCTAATGTACGGCCAACAATGGGTCAGCAGATGCCAATGCAACAGCAGATAATGATGCACCAAATGAGAATGCCTATGCAGCCTGGCGTTCATCAAATGATGCCGCCAAATATGGCAAATGGATTAGTCAGACCAACAGGGCAACAGAATTCGCAAGTTGGACAAGTGCCAAAGCAAAGTGTACCAAATCAAGAACAGCAGCCACAAAACATGATGATGCCACCTATCTCCATGGTCAACAGATGAATCCCCATAATCCCATGTACACCATACAAATGCAGAATATGAGAATGCCTTTAATGCAGACAAATCAGCCTGGGTCTAGCCAGCAAGTGCCTGTTGCTGGCTACCAACTGAACATGAATCAGCCAAATCAGTCAACCCATCCAACAGGCTCCCAATTGCCTAATATGCAACAGCCACAACAAATACAGGGACAAAATATGCAAATGCCTGGTCAGCCAATGATGCAGGGACAATTGCCAGGCCATACACAGAACATGCCAATTCCAAACCACCTATCCTCTGCTGGCCAAGGAATTATACCTCAGGGGCCACAGGCGCCTCAGTCCCAAGGTCTTCAAATTGCTCAACAGCCACAGCAGTCTCAAGGCCAAACTATGCCAATGCAAGGTCCACCTTTGCAATCACCAGGCCAGCAAATGGTTATGCAAGGACACCAAATGCTTCCCCAGGGTCAAAACGTTCCACAACAAAGCATGCAAGCTATGAACCAAGGTCAACAAATACCCTTAAATCAGTTATCGGGCCCACAGGGTCAACATCAACATATGATTCACGGCAGTCAACAGATGTCACATCAAGTGATGACAGCTATCCCTCAGCAGCAGGTGCCTCAAGCGCCCCAAATGCCGGAGCAGGTGCCCATTCCGGGGCAACAAGTATCACAAGGGCAGCAAATGCCACAGAATGTACAAGCTCAACAAATGAAGATTCAGCAGCAAACCTTTAATAATGGCTCTGCCAGCCAGCCCCCTGCACCGAATCAACAGCAGGCACAATCGCCTGTGAAGTCTGAACACAATAATAATACTGCAGAACTAATAAGTTTTGATTAAATTATAAAGCATTTTAACACATAGATATTTATTTAAAATGAGAGGTATATTATAATATAGACAAAGCATTCTAATAATAGATTTTAAAGTTATGCAGTAATATTATGGTATGCAATAATTAATGCAAAGTGTTGACAAAATAATGTTCTTGATATAGCTTCTTTCGATTTGTGATAGAAAATTGTTGACATAGATAAATGTAAACAGAAATATATTAAAATTATATCATCACATTTTCTTATTCTATTTCACTCCATTAGTAGTAGCCAATTTAATGATTAGATAAAATGCCTTGTAATCATTTTAAATGTGCATATGTGTATAATATTTTGTCGTTAGTTAATTCATATATTAATATAAAACATAGAAATTTTAAATATTTTGGTTTATTTCATTTGCAAATACTTGTTTTGTAATATTTACATGTAAGTTATGATGTATGATACTTTCAAATAAAGTTAAAATTATATTTGTATTTTATTCAACAGTTAGCCAGAAAAAAAGGTTGATCGTGATGTCTTATAAAAATACAGTATAATAAATAATGTCCTTATGACTAGTATACGACCGATGTTTCGGTTTTGATTAAATATTTTGGTTTTGGCTAACGTAGCTGAACATTAACCTTAAGTAATTCAGCAACTGAGCCCTATAAAGTAAGTGCATTCGATGATTTACTCGTTGCTTATAAAGATAAATTTAATTCGCCAACTGGAATTTAATCGTTGATTAGTGTTGTGTTTTTTATATGTTTTTTATGGTTATTTGATTGATATTTTTTTCCATAGTTATAGAACAGACAATTTAGAAACAATATTCGCATATTTCTGAAATATTCGTAGATACTACGATTTATTGTAAAGATTACGTAGATATTAAAATTGGAGAAGTTTTTCAAAAATTCGAATTTCTAGGTTATTAAAGTGAAACGTCTTTATCTGCGTTGGAAAAAAAATTATTTTCGGTTACGTCACATTTTTCCGTTATGTGCTATCGTTTATCTTATTAAGACAAGTGGCGCCATTGTTTACTGTGTCAGCTATCAAGGTCATTTATTCAGGTGTATCAAAGAATTCAGCTTGAAATACAGAAATAATAGTTGCAAACAGGAACTCACAAAATAAAAATTACCGTTATTACAGACTTCAGGACAGCTACTGATTTTTTTGTGTGCATATCTATAATAATAAAATAGCTTTAATTTAATAAGAAAAAAATCTTTTTTCTTAAGCCTTATGTACCCAATATCTGTGAAGTTGAAAATAGTAGAATAATGATATGCCATAAAGGAGTTTCACTTTTTACCTGTGTACTCTGGTACACACACACTTTTTTTCAGAATAAATTGATTTATTAAAGTAAGCACAATACT
>DVOY01000271.1:0-12588 GCA_018237585.1 Apyrrothrix maculosa | reverse complement strand
CTGATATTTGGTGCTTGTCGTCCGACAGATGCCGTCCAGATCGGGCGATAAATAAAAGAGTAAATCCGCATCCGTAAGCGGCATCACGGTTTCCGTCGGTGCGCATACGCACACGGAATCGGTGATTGTTTCGCTCTGCAATCGCTTCCTCTTCATTATTGTGGATCGGAAACGTGAAACGTTCGAGATGAATGCGCTCCTTCCTCGTTCACACGAGGCACGCAACGCGAGGCGGTCGCCCCGCGGTATCGCTTAGTCGAAATGAGCGTTAAAATTAGAGCGATATAATTAATCATTAGAGCTGGTCCGGTTGCAGCGTGCGACGCAAGAGTTTGCGATGTGTAACTGGTGGTGTGGCGGTTGCGAACTGCGGAGCAATAGGCCGGATTACGAGCGGCCGGCTTACGCGACCGATGTAAATTTATGGTAAAATAATATATTAGACAATTGGTTGTATGCGTTACGGTTGATTTATATGCGTGCACCGCGGACGGGCCAAGGTGTCCCGCACGGCATGGAGACATTTTGAGTAATCTGCGCTAGTTTTGTAACCGTTCGGCTTTGCAAAACGGCACCGCGTATGCCCGGCGTCGTATTAAACGGTTGCTCCTTGCGCTCTATTTCATAACTTTGTTTGCACAAGGTACTAAACAATTGCGCGTTGTCTCTTGCGTGTAGGTGCGCAAGCCGAACGCTGACTCAAACTGACACTATGACTACATTTTAAACGAATTACATTACATTAGGACATTCCCTGACTAATACTATTTTACCTCAATCTCAAAGTTCTTTCACGCGATTGGTATTTCTGACACGAAATATAATATACTTTTGTTAGTGAAGCTCACTGTGTATCTTCCGATCTAAGTACTTACACGTGGGGATCGGCTTACGTACTGCCGCAGTCTTATCATTATCTAAGGTTTCTGTTAGCCTTAAGAACTTAATACCATCAAGTTGTCAATACAAAAATACAGAATTAATCATTAATTGGACAACGAAGATTTTTACCCCACATACAAACATGTGTGACTGATTTATTTCAAGGAAGGACAATTAATAATATTGTGATGGAAAAACCTATTAGCGACACTTCGAGCTAAAAATGATTTGTTTATTTTTCATACAAAAGTACACGGCGGTGTAAAATACTACATATGTTGGCCACTGTGATGAACCCGGCGGAGTCAATCAGATAGGGTCACAAAACCAACGTATAGTATTACAGATGTATTGATAAAGGCAGGGTTCGGTAGAGAGGCGACCGATGACGCAGACCGTTTCGAAAATGCAAAATAAGCGTTGTTGCGATGCGATTCTCCTTGTGAAATAGGTGGTACATTCGCTTCGCTACGTGTGACGACAAGTAGACCCCGATCTCCGCTTGTAACTCTACTAATTACGACATGTCTACATAACGTAATGTATTACACTTTTTGGAAACAAACAATACCATAATTCAATGGTCAGCGGTAATTTTATTTGTATTAGAAAACTATATGACGCTCGACTATTGGAAATTTCGTAACTGAAACGATTGTACATTAATTGTACATCGTATTCCTGAAGTCAGTGCAGGCGGCCTGTGAGAGGTCTCTCTTAACTGGTGCAAGCTTGCCGTTTCTGAATCGGCGCCATTATATTTTGCGACACATTACCGCGTAGTTCTTACAGCTCGGATATCGCTAGCATTACAAGAATTTGATTAAACAAATCACGAAGATAAAATATTCAACAATTTAATAAACCGTGTGTACATACTTTCCATACCGAGCTAGTTTCCAATATAAGTTCAAACGCAACAGATACATTTTATTAACACAAGTAGGTAATAAGTTTTATCGCGATTCCTGTCACAATTTCACTTTTATCTAATCGATCTGGTAAAGCTCTGAAAAGTTTTCACTCCGTGTTTATTTGTTTGGCCGGCGGCGTCCGCGCGATACAGTGTCCAAATATTTTGTAACACCGATTTACACGAGTGGGGTTGGCCTTATCAGTCTGTTGCGAAAATGTTATTAAACACAATATTATATTATTTATTGAATGTTACATATTACGCGTGTTCATTGTCGCACTTGACAACTTTTAAGACTCTTCGTCGTATTTAATTGCGGCATTCACCGTTAGTTTACTGCCATGTTTAATTTCTGATTTTATTATTCTTGCGCCTGTTTGGACAAGGTTATAGAGCGAGATAATTTTACGTGATAATTTTCTTTAATGTAACGTAACACCTGTTATCCCCGAAGAGGTAGGCAGAGGAGTGTAGTGCACTCCCACGTTTCATCAGTTACTTTTAAGTCGCATTATGGAATATAGGGTGAGACTATTACCATACACCGGGAAATCCCAACTCCCAGCCATTACTAAAAATTTCAAATAAAAAATCTAAGTTAGTAAAATCCAAAAGTACCTGACCCAGGATTTCGACCCAGGACCTCTCGATCGGCAGTCGCGGCGGCAGGCGGTCATGTTCTTATTTGAAAGAACATGATAAAATAAAATAAAATATCAAGTATATTAATATTTGAGATGTTCCGAGTTCCTTCGGAGCTCGGGGCTAGGCATTCTAATCATAATTTCTGATTAAGAAAATGTAAATTGAAATGTCACGTATAGTGGCCCCTATACAAGTTTTAACTTTTATACCATGATAAACCCACTACACGGATTCAAAGACTTTAATACGACAAAATGGCGCATCGCGGTCGTGTCGCTGTCGTGAATTAAAAATGGGTTTTAAAAGTATTTTTAGTCACGACTGGTGACTGCATAAGACGAGTCGATTTAACTGATGTAGTGCATCTATTATGTTTTTTTAATGTTTTTACAACACAAGTAATGCACCTGCCTCGAACTAGTTCAAAAGAATCTAGAAACACTATAACGTCTATATTCCAATACGAATCTAATATAGATATAGACAAAAAAAGTAACATCACGCGTGTAATCCCTGGAGAGGTAGACACGGGAGTGTAGTACACCCCACTATATAGACGTAGATAAAACAAAACTGTAACTCTTTTAAAATTTACATTTACATAAGGGCCTAGATTATTTAAAAATAACATGAATTATTATTATTAGTCGAGAAATCAATACTATTTTACCTAAGTTTATATATAGTAGGTATAATTAATTATTATACACATACTATATTCAAATGACCGGATGCGGATATTTATATTACAGAAATGCCTACATCAGGCTCCATGACGTAAACACAACGTCAGGTACACTAAGGATAAAGTTACCCTAATTGTTATCGATACGCAAATCATACGTTCCTTTATATTAAATTACAATCTCTACCGGAACTAGAGCTAAACACTCATGATAGTATGGTACGGTAAAAATAGACATCATTTAATACATATTACAGCTATAATGCGTAGAAATAGTGCAAGCCTTTTATATTATTAGCAATATATCCTTATAGCGTAAGAAAACTCTACATTGCTAGGAAACTACGCGCAAGGAAGTTTTTTTTGGTAGAGTTCTACACCCCCATCGCCAATGAAACTTTCTACAACAACAAATCGCCAACGTTTGTAAATAATGCCTTATCGTCCTTAATAACAAAAAAATCAAGACACCGCGACTACAAAACGAGTTTTTACCGTTACATTGCTGAAAATATGTATGCGTAAACAAAACTACGGTCGGGACCAGTTCCAAACGAGTTCCCGTATTATTGATTTCGCGAAAAAAAATTGAAACATCACTGTACGCGCACAGCGCGGTTTTTTTTTTTTATTGAATACATTTATCGATATTACTCAGTGATATGTAATCGATTCTTCATGCGTTTATAAGCGATGATCGCTCGCCACTATCGTATCTCTGGTTCAAAACAAGAAAGTTCACGGGCCTTTAACACTACGAAGAATGTTAAACACCGTACGATTGTGTGAATCGTATACGTGTATCGAATATGATTCGATCGCGGCTGATAAATAAACAGTGGTCAGCCGCCAACCGGACAATGCCCTTTGCGATTTCCCAGCACAACTCCGGGCGGCGTGTGTAAGTAATGATCGCTCGAGCTGCATCATGGCGCAAGTTGAGGAATAAACTGTTAGAATGTAGCACGCGAAACAGCGGTACTTTCTCAACCGACCACGGTACCCTTCAGACGCCGTAATGATGGTAGGTCGATGAAAGTTTCATTGAATTACTACAAACTCGATATCTTCATCTATATATGTACACCCGAAAAAATACCGAAGCCACTGCCAATTATAATTTTTTGTGACACTCAACATTCGTACGGTTAAGGCGAGATCATGAAGGATCAACGCTCTCCACAAATGCCAAAGCAATAGACCGAGTAGATTCGTGAGAGGCGCTCTATAGATCCGGTCGTTCACCTTGCGATTATGTAGTTTTTTTTTCACTCTTAATGCGATGTCGTAATTTGGAAAGTGCGGAAATGGTAATTTCTAAACGGCAGCAAACCGCTCGGCTCATTATATCACAATCCCGGGCATCTCGCTGGCGGATGCGCGCGGAAGAAAGGTCAGTGAACTTGCGAAACTTCACCTGTCACAGGCGAGGGGAGAGAGACAAAGGCCGTGACGCAACGAAGAAAGTGCGGAAACACTAGAGCGCACAGATTACGTCAACCGACGATACCCAGATGAGGCTAGGAATCAAATTTGGAATAGCCACGCGTTCCGAATACCGACGCGTCGCGACGCTCCACCACTTGCACAACCGATGGCCGCAGCGGAAGAGAGTGCGGGCGAAACGGCACACTACGGTGATGCAATAAAGAAAGTGCGGAACTGAAGTGGGTTTTCTAACGCGGTGAACGTACTCGACCATTAGACATGTATCATTTGGGTCGGCAAAGGCTCCAGCGGCACGGCGGGCAACGACCCCGCGCGCAGGAGCGAGCCGATATGTATTTCGCACTCGGCCGTATGATATAATATAGTCCACTAGGAAAACAACTACGCGAAACCGTGGCGGCGCGACCGAACGAAGGGAGATAGGTACCCCTTTCAAACTCCGAGTTACATCAAACTTTTGCTGTAGGTCGCAACGAGGTGTTAGGTAACGAGTGTTGTCACACTTGTTTATTGCGATTACGGTGTTGATGTAACGCGTACGCCGCAAGGAAAAGCGGCTGCGAATTGGAAGAACTGCAAGTAGCCCGATCGACGCTGGCGCGGCCTTAGGAATAGGCGAAAAACGTGTTTAAAAGTGGATATGTCAAGTTCAGCGTGTGCGAGGCCGATGCGCGAGCGCAGTGTGCAGGGTGGGGCGCGCGGGCGGGGAGCGTTGACAATGAATGGCAAAGCACCGTTGTACTTGACCCAGTATTCGGGCCGTCACGCCCGCCCGCTGCAGCGCCGAACGCACGGCGGATGATACACGTGACAGCCGCATTTCAATACCGACGAAGTCTGTAATGCATCAACGATGTACGAAATATATTATCGATGCTAACTAACAATCGTACCGCGGCATATATATATTTTTAACAGGGCCTCATTAAACCGTGCTGCAAAACAACAACCGCTCTTGATAGCTTTGACGTCGCCGTATTGGATCACTGGGCCACGGTAATAAAACTTCATTGGCGCGAGCGCTCGGCGCACGTTTACATAAATCGAGAAAATATTAGATGGATCGAGACGCGTGTAAGCGTGTCTTTCATAACCTAATGATATCATTGTATGCGAGTGAGCGCTGATGTTGCCATCTGCGGTCGAATGATCCTCAAATTCGTGCTTCTAGTTTATCGAATTTGTTGAAACGTATACTTGTAGCGAGCGGTGAACGACACTGATCTAATATATCGGTTGTAGTGAGTATCCTATTACGCAAGGTCGCGGGCCGCACCTGCTCTCTCTGCAACCATTGCAGCGGTCACAAAACGTCGCATATTTTTTGTGTTTTATCCATACCTGCAGAGCACACGGGCAGTTCAGGTATTCAGCCCGACTCTCCACCTGCCACATGACCTTTAACCGGTGATACCTAGACAGCTTGCAAGTACTAAAATTTATTAAAACTCTTAATATATATGGCCTTCTAAAAGGTGTGAATTGGAACGACAAAATTTATTTAACAAGCGTCTTGTTAGAGAAATTTATGTCATTTAAATTTCTTTATAAACATTTAACGTGCACAGTATCGAACCTACACTTACTTATGATTTCGGGTATCCTTATGAGCCACGAGTAGTGTGAAATGAATCGATTGCAGCGCTCGCGGCGTCCGGTGTCGGCGAGTAATAATCCAAGTGGGTTAAGGTTCCACCAAGGATTTGTTGCGGCAAAACTCCGCTCCAAAACCGAGCGTTCGTTACAATGAGCTAAGTGCACGCCGCACCGGCCGTCGGTTCCGCTGCATTTGTTCATTACCTTTTGTAATATGAACGTTTTTCCACTGCGCCCTAAATTAATGGCGACATGCAGTCTGCAACGGGCGCCTGAATGGACCCAATTTCTATTCACCAGGTAAAGTGATTCAATAAATGTTAGAGCATTATGTATATCATTCACCTGCCATATACAGTTACAACGTCGCAAACAAAAAACGAGCTTCGCGTCTTTTGTTTAATTAGTGTCCGGCAAACAAAAGTAACTCAATCGTTAGGCGTCCCTTTGTCCGCGTA
The DNA here is from genome assembly GCA_018237585.1 of Apyrrothrix maculosa. NCBI lineage: Eukaryota > Metazoa > Arthropoda > Insecta > Lepidoptera > Hesperiidae > Apyrrothrix > Apyrrothrix maculosa. The sequence continues at coordinate 5,957 of DVOY01000271.1, read as the reverse complement.
CTTATAGCCGGGAACAATGGAGGCGTCCTTTGTGACACTGTCGAGACTCGGCGAGTACTCAAAACTGAGCGTAAAACAAACAGGTTAATAAGTTTCAAAACGATCCAGATGTATTACAAAAGCGGTAGCACACAACTGTTTGGTAACAGCGCGGTCGATTGTTTCACAACTCGCATCGCAGCGTCCGGACCGCTCGATTAATTGTTGCTATCGCTCAGCATCCACTGTTCGATTCTTTTGTTTCACCTACCGACCCATTGTCGCCGGCCTAAGAGTACTCCAAAGCAAATATGGAGCTATTATAAATTGAATCGCTTTGTTAGCTAAGATTTGCGGTAGTCATTAATGGCTCATTTGAGAGGTAGGTATTATTAAAAGCATATTGTAGTCACTGAACACGTTTTTATTTTAGCACTGCAATGTTCGACCTCGAGCTTGTTATGTAACAAATAGAAATAACATTTAATGGCCCAAGTCGCTTTTGTTACTTCATCAATGTTCTCGGTATCATTGAGCAAATAAGGCACGTTGGAACGTTTTATCTGCCTTCAACTCCTCCTAGCGGCTGAGTCACAAAATTACATTTTGTGAGTAAAACATAGGAATCCTTTACGGCCGGCACGTCGAATGATTTCGTGTCTGTTTGGGTGTTGAGGTTCTAAATATTAGCACACAGTTGATGCAATTGACAGGTTGTGCAACGGAGTTTAAATAATAAACGTAGGCCTTCAATCGAGCGACCTCCGATTGGCTAAATTGAAATATGTTTGAAGTTGGGTTAGGCGCTGGCTTGAATAGGTATATGAATGAGCACATGGCGTGATGGATTATGATGGTGGTATACATAGGCGCGGGAGGTATTCAGAAGCGGCGGAGAGTGCGGTGCGCAGGCGGCGCGCCGGCAGATGTTTGCGAAGCATTGTGATCCGAACAAAAGCAGGTAGACCCGGAGGACGCACCGCGCCATGTGCTGTGTCATTTTTTCATGTGATAACATGTTTTAGGTAAAAATAAAAAAAAAAGTATTCTAATCTGACCCGACAGATGGCCACGCACATGTTCACCCAAAAAAATATCAACGTGAGATTAATAGAAATGCTTGGGGTTTCTGCGGCTGTCGAAAATTCAATTTCGACGCTAACGAAAACGCTTTGTTTTCGCGATTCAACTACAGTAAATTAATTACGATGGTTTCCCTTTGTTACAAAAGAGAGAAACGAATCGAATCCCAGTTATCAAAATTAATAACGGCAAAAGCAATTTACTCTGATCGCGTAATATCCTGCCGCGCGTATTTATTGAGCTGAGTTTTCGTTTGTTTTCCGTGCGCGGGAAATAATAACAGTCCGATGCGTTTACACGTCTGAACCGGGAGCAAAGGGCTCGGGGCTAGTCTTTACGGTGTTCAAAGAGCTAACAGAAAAGAGTAAGCAAGGGGGCCATACGTTCGAAGAAAAGAGCGATCGAAAAAACGGCAAATATTGACCTCGGAGCATATGTCGAAAGGCAAACTTAGAGACTGGTTATAAAGTGCATTTGAATAAATATTCGTTGCTTGAATGTAACGAAACTTTGTTGACCTTACGTATCGAATGTCAGGATGTGAGCATTCAGATAGAGTTGTCATCAGGTGTACAAATAAAAGGAACGCCTGCGCACACCACTATGCCACTGGGACCGTTGCCTTTAAAGAAATTATTTACAATCATACACGTCATTTCTAAGCCTATATATATACTTGCATATAATTTAATATGACAACGATAAATATGAAGGACACATATAGCGATTTTATTTATAGCGAAATTATATATTGATCAAATAATTGTCGTCGAATTAAATATGCAAATAACGCAGGCGCCAATAAGACATGACTCTGCTTTCCTACCTAAATAAAATACTGAATCTTAAAATAAACTCGACGCTATAAACATAAGAAATTGTTGGCCATAAAATACCACGAGGGGCAGATTTACAGACTGGACCTGGATTACAAGCTATGACTATTCGAGAAGATGTCTTGTGTTCTTTGCCGTGAAGTTTAAATTGTGATGGCGGATCAACTTGACAATACACACTCATTTAATGTCTGTTCGGAATGCGAATGTCGAACACGTGCGTTTCGCAGGTAGAGCCTGCATGTGCACACTATTGTGCTCAAGAAAATGTGTTTGTCTCGACCGTGAATAGGAAGCTTTGCACAATGGACGCCCTTTCAATCGGACCATCATCGATTCGTAGACGGAGATAAATCATGCGTAGGAGACAACACAATGGCACGTCGTCTTGTTTACTCGAACATCTGTACGTTCCGCGAGGTGGTGTTTAGAAATTGGCAAGTTCATAGAAAATGGTGCGCTTTGTTACAACGCACGGGTAATTGTTGAAAGATTAACCCGATACGGGCCCCAACAATACAATTAGAACACCTTGACGGTTTTTTCTTTGATTATTCCATTCGAATGAATGACAATGCGTCGGATCGTTCGGTCGGGCTGTTTGTATCCCTGGCACGTAAGCACCGCGTAGACTGCTGAGCGTTGCGACCTTACGGCACTTATCTGCCCGCGATAAGGGAGATTGTGTGACCTCTAAGTGTTGAATAGGTGTCTCCTACAATACTGATAAGGGAAGACCATTGACCGTGTACAGATAGCACGCACCATAACTGTAAATTACCTACCCTAATTACACGCCAATTGAGAATGTTTGTCTATGATGCCGCCGAAGAGTCCTTGATAAATCCACAAAAGGGTTTGAACATTTATTGATTATTCCGCGTCCGGAACGTCGGTTTCAATCGATCCAAATAATAAAAAGTCAAGAATGATTTGTTAAATATTTCCGTATATCAAAAACGAAAGCTCCCAGGTTTTATAAAAAAAAGCATTGTTTAATACCAGGGGAGCATAGCGCACTCAATATTTCGAGTGTTCTCTAAAGCCGGATGTGACGGAACCGGAAACGGAGCTATAATGTAGAACAGAATTCATACGACAGATGGCCGATAGTGTAAATAAAATGACAAGAAATTTTGAAAAAATTAAATGGATAAATTTGGAATGACTAGTGGATACGCATTTAGTACCACTTTCCTCGTTTGCGGCTAATTTATTTTCCTGCTTATGAACCAAAATCTGATTCAAAAATTTCTCATTGATGTTAATAGCGGTAAATTATATTGTATATATGTAGGTACTTATTAGCAATTTACTTAAATAATACAAGAATTCCACTACTGTCCAAAATATAATTTACCGTGTAATTGAATTCATATATTTCGCAATTCACGTCGAAAAATCCTCGGTTATGTCGCTAAAGTAACTAAAAATCTTCCTTACCACACGACAAAAGACCTGCCTGTCTGTTTAAGTAATTATCACTCTCACGTTCTTCAAATTAAAATTGAATGTATTTGAGATCGAAATACATGCCTGTAATTGCAACAACACAATAAATCTTCCAACGTTTTAAAAAACATACATAAATCTAATATCCTTACTGACGTCCATTGATTCGTGACACTTAAAGATTAATCGTTTTCAACTGTAATTATTAATTATATAAAGATTTAATGGTCAATGGATTACATAAGAATTAAAATTTATTGGTAATAAACCATAAGCTCAATCGTTATTTTTCCCGTTTCCTCCAAGGGCATCCGAAAAGGACAAAACATGTAATGGTCAATACATTGCTGTTGAGCGATTGTGAACAAGGGTTAGTAGTCGATATTCTTAAAACATTGAAATAGGTATATCTAAGGATTTCTTATATTGTTGAATTGAGACGGAACTAGTTGGCAACGGAACGTGTATAACCAGCCAAACACAATATTAGCATATGGCCGATAGAGTGTAGCGTTGAACGTAACACAACGACGGCGACATTAAATTATCGGAAAGCCTACGCGAGACAGTAACGACTTGTAAATATGTCCATTGGAATAATACAATACGAACGATATTAATACCTTCGAACGTTTCTATTATTCGAATGTCTGAGATTAATTCGATGATATTGTTATTTGCTTGTCAAACGACTTTGCACTTTTTGACAATCTCCCGGATGCAGATATGGCAAAACGTTTGTCGGAGAATCACGTCTATGTTAGGTGCATAGAATCACTAGATGTATAATTCTAAACAGTGAGATCATATCAAAACAAGATGGAGATCACGTAGGTATGTCTATCGATGTTTACAATAAACGTTGCGTCAGTTTAAACGGATCTGTAATCAATTGTTTTAGACTTCTACAGATGAGAAACATTGTATCGTGTATCTTTGTTAGTGATAAGAGGCGTTAAATTTGAATTGGACCGTCTGGTAGGTGTTCATGGTGGAGGGGATCGGAGGCGGAAGAGCAGCGTTTGCGCAACTGACATTGAACCGAGCCACCGTGCTCGAGCGGAGGCCGAACGCCGGATTCTTACTCGAGCATCGGTAACGACAATGATAAATTAATGTGTGTTATTATCGATTAATTCGTACCGGTTTTCGATACCAACCGACGGATCGAGGAAAACCGTTTGATACAAACGTTTCCATTACAATCGAGATTTCTCACAAACAGGATGTGAACTGCGCACTGAACGCGGAAGTTGACGGAGCTTATCATTCATTTGAAAACATTCGTTGTTTTCCAATAGAATCGTCTCGAACGATTTCAATCTCGCAATAAACTAACAATTGTAACTGCATCGTGCATATGTTTGTGCATGTGAATGTTATGGCGGCTCATTGACAACGTACCTATTCAATATCTATTGAAATAGAAGATACTTCATAGAGGTTACTACTGACGCAATTCGCAAATGTAAATGATGTAAGTATAGGTGTATATTACAATGATGTGTATGGTCGAAAACACAATCACGTGTGCCATTTATCAGAAAACTTGTGGTTGTTATCAAAACACCCAATATACAACCTATTTCTTTGAACTTGGGGAAAAATCGTACGGTACATTTATCGTGGCCTCTTTATCCGCAACTAGATAAGGACAAGTAGGTAATTTCCTGTGTTCGTACGTCATTTATCCGATTTTATTGCCCGCGTGGACGATATTAGCATCGCTAAATCATTTGATACGGGAATTCACGGACGACAAGGGGGAATAACAAATCAATGTAGTCGATACGCGGCGTTTTGTATCTTATCGCGGGTGAGAATAACGTGCAAAATAGCGTGCGATTTAGACAATGAAATGCAAAATGTTTATCTGAAACCTAATGGTGTCAATAAGTTCCTTTTTCCTGTTATTTTTCGAGAAACACGAGATACAAAATAAAGAGATAGAGAGAGTGAAAGAGAGATAAAATAGCAAGACTACAACGCAAATATATACTATTCATGACATTGACGAACTGAACGTAAGAGATGTTGGCCACGATGTAAGATACATACAAACAAAATGCTTTGTTAACAAATATTATACACTTATAATAACTTATTGTTGAACACACGAAAAACTGAACGCAATTGTAAAGATCATATAATTTCATGCGACGACCATGAAATGTGGTCTTGGAATATTTCTTATGTCTTTGTAACGTTAAATGTATTATTTCACATGGCTCAATACTGAGTTGAATGAAATGAAAAGAGAATTGATGATGAGGATGATGATAATATTGTTATCTGGTGGATGTTCAAAATTTCATCACAGACCTCCAATTACATTAAATATGGTGTACGATAATAAAATGTCGCATATATTAAAAGTTAAAGCTCTTTCAATATACAAGGTACACGAGAGTATTGCAAGATAACACGTTAATTACATCACTCATATCACCTTCGTATCACTAAGCGAAGGCGAACGACGCGTGTCAAAGGGAATTTACTTGAAGGCGCTCCGTGCAAAAAGTTTTAACACGTCACACAGTCTGAGGAGGAAATGTGTACTGTAAAATAGGCGCATGTAGTTTCAATAACAACCGTTTTTTTGTAAAC